>KI669508.1:252251-312112 GCA_000507405.3 Kwoniella heveanensis BCC8398
GTGTGTGTGTGTGTGTGTGTGTGTGTGTGTGTGTGTGTGTGTGTGTGTGTGTGTGTGTGTGTGTGTGGAGAGAGTATGCTCGTAGTATGCTCGTATCATGTCCGGGTATCGCACTCGGGCATCGCCGCGACCACTTACGGTATGACGCTTCTTGGCTTCGGCGAAACACGCCCGTCGGTCATCATCATCCCGTTCGACCAAGAACGAATGATTGTGAGCATTCCGTGATTGACACGTCGACAACTTGTCAGATAGAGCCCACTCCAGGAGCCATCTCTTCCTATTCGACACGCACGATCCGATCGATGGACTAGACAAAGAGGTGTGACCCGCTAGCGAATCGACTGACCAACGCACGACGATGGAGGAACAAGAAAGACCGCCAAGACCACTGTTCAGCTCGCCCGCTACCGGTTGGGCAGCCGGACCACCACTTCACATCAATACCAACACCAATGCAGAGAACTCGAGCTGGAATGCCGACTGGGAAGAGGAGCAGCACGTAGAGGCTAGCTTGCCTTCTACGCCGCTTGCCCATGACTACGACCAGCCTTCGATCACCAAGTATGAATCAGTCGAACATGACCCACCCTTTCGATATCAGAATTTGGAGTATCCTGCGAGGACGAGGAGTGGCCCGGGAAATTCCGCTGAGAGATCTAGCATAGCCGAAGAGCAAAGCAGCACACTGGAGGATGAACCCGAACTTAGCCCAGGAGCAAGGGGACCACAACAACATCATGATAGGCAACACGCCGCCAGCGAGGAAGAAGAAGAAGAAGAAGAAGAAGAAAATCATAGAGAAGCAGACGACGTAGACGAAGGTGGAGAGAAGACATGTAGGATCTGTTTTACGGGGCCTGACGAAGATGGTGAAGAGATCACGATGGGAAGGATGATCTCGCCTTGTCTTTGCACGGGTAGCATGCGAGTGAGTATATGTATGCCGCACCCTCTTCAGCCAATTATCGTCTTATGACAGTACCCTGTCCCGCCTACACCTTGCTGGCCGGGGGGCTATTCACCCTTGTCTGCTGGAGCAGCACCCAAAATGTCGATAGAGGCTGACTCTCTGTGCAGTATGTGCACGGTAGGTCTCTATGTCCATAAGCCGTTATCTCATTTCAAGGTGAAACTGGCCGTGCTACGGGCAGATGCACACACCCTCGAGCGAGAATAGCTGATCTTCACACCATGCGGTCGTCATCCACCTTCTGGCTCGAACATAGTCACCTGTCTAAACGCATGGAGGGGCACAGGAACCAACGCCGTGAGTCGAGCCTGCTATAAATCATATGATCACTGGTTTTGACCTCTCTCTCTAATTGGCATCTATGTGATCGTCTTAACTTTGTGTAATCCTGTAAGCTCCTTACTGACCTGTGATTCATCTTCCGTCATCCAATCGATCCGGATCATACAGAAAGCACACATGGGTGAGCGAGTCGTGACTTTGTCTCAAGCAGATACTCGCCCCACAAAAGCTAATCTATCGAGGACCCCAGAATGCCCTCAGTGCCATTATCGGTACCAACTGCGTCGTGAGTGGCTGTGTGGATTGCGGCCATCCTTCCGAATTTCCAGCCGCTTCGGATCCGCATAGCACCTTCTTAGGGCTCCGGTCAACTGCTTATCCTCCGTCCTGCTGATGCTATGTGGATGACGGGAATAGTATAAGCTGATATCTTTGTACACACAGGAACCCTCGTATCCGGTCTAGCGACCTCTCGACCCATCTTGATCCTCTCAACAGGTATCACCTTCCTGTCCATCACGCTGACAGTGGGACAGATCCTCCACTCGATGCTGAACAAGTCGCCTGCTATCCATCGGTCCTTGCTTCGTAACTACGATCTCCGGTGGTCTCCACCTTCAATACTCGACGTCATCACAGGGCGGGACAACGATGTATTTGACGGAGGGGGAAATGTCATGATCGTTGGTGGTGGTGGAACGTTGGCCTTTGACGTGTTCGTAGCGTCCATCAAGACGTTCTTCGAGCTCTCTCGATCCTTCTCCAACTCCCAGGATAGACTATCTGAGATCCTCTCGCTACCATACCCTATGGCGAGTTTCGTGCTGGGCTTGGTGATTAGGTTCATGTTGGGTATAGCGGTCATGGGCTCCATGTCCTTCTTGTCGCTTTTGCTCAGTCTGTCCCTCTTCGGTCCGCTCCAGCTTGCCAATGGACTGAGAGGTGCGGGGTTTCTGGGCAACTTTGGAGGCGTGCGAAGGAGAATCAGAGCAGATACCACAGCTGGCGGAGGCGGTAGAGGACCTTCGATCGGCACCATCATGATCGTCGGCATGGTCCTTATCGGCGCCATCAACTCCCTCGTTCAAGTGTACGGCGGGGTACAATCCCTCACGGGCCGATTACTGAAATACGTCGAGACCCAAATCCTCGAGGTGAACCCACAAGAACTGCAAAAGGAAAAGCTTAGAAGGGAGAAAGAACGGGGAGAAAGGGCTAGGAGATGGTGGGTGCGGTGGTTGGTGCAGAAGAGGTGGAAGAACGCGATGGGGTGGAAAGAGGTTTACGTGAGAGCGAGGTTCAGGCTGATCAGTCTGATCGAGGGGATCAAGGGGGCGGTAAGGAGATTGGCTGTCGGCGGGCGTGGAGGAGAGGGAGGGGAAGAGGAATAGCTTTGGGGATCGAAAGGGTGGGAGGGGATGAAGCTTCGTGCATGATCAGCGTCGAGTCATTGTAAGGACAGACTCAAAACATCAAGAGTTCTCTGTAGTTCATTCGTCAAGTGTCTTATACAGACCATGGCAAATCACAGCAATGTGTATATCCTATATCAATTGTGTAACATATATGTGTATTCAACAATCTCGTGTACAGTGCGCTCTTGTACAGTGCGCTCTGGAGAGAGGCGTAGTGTGGATCAAGATGAAAGAGAGTGAACCCGAAGGTGCCTACAGTGGAATACGAGTCTAGGGGACATTGGGAGCGCTCGCGCCCTTGGGAAAGAGTGAGGTATTGTTACAATGCAGGAAAGCGAAAAGGAGCAGAAGAAGACGGATAATGATCATAAGTTTACAGTAAAGTAGCGGTGGATGGTGAGAATGATTATATTACGATTGTTGAGATTGATCATGAGGCGAAATCAGGCCATATGTCTCCGGCGACCGAGACCTCTTCAGCTTGAGCTTGAGCTTGAGCTTGTAAAGAGGAAGAATGGATGACTCCGACACCGAGGCGATCATCATGCCAATCGCCGTGTTTGTCCCAATGACCGTGTCGATGGGGAGGGGCGCTGTTGACGTCTGAGATGCCGCCGCCGATCAGGAGGCTATGACGGGCGTGAAGTGAAGTTTGGCGTAGAGATCAGCTTAGGATCCTTATGATCGACTTAAGTGTACTCGTGAATTCTGTATGATTTACTTGTGAGACGGGAAGATGAAGCAGACGACACTCAGTAGCTCTTAAACCCGACTTACCCAACAAGGATCCAAATCACCCAAGCCCAGAAGAAGGCCCCCCAGAACCTCCTGATCGCTCGACTCTTCGCTACGTGCGGAGGCGGCTGCACCCAAGGCGAACCCGCTCCTGCTCCTCCTGCGCCGTTTACGAAACCCGATTCGAGGTGTTGGCCTGTGTAGAATACTTGTGGTTGACGAGGAGGTGGGAGAATCGTCTGATGCGGTTGTGTTTGGCGCTGGTGCTGAGCAGGGTGAGAAGGGGCTGAGTCTGATACCACACGATAGAATGAAGTAACCGAACATTGTTCAGATCAGTATGGTCAGCGAACATTCTAACGCTGAGCTGATTTGATAGATGTACTCTCCACAGAGCGCGCGGGCCGTAGGTGAGTGTGTCTTCGGGTACGGTTGAGTGGAGATGGAAAAGAAGCGACAAGGTTTCACTCCCATTCGAACGACTCAACTCACAAGGGGGAGGCGCATCACTCGGTCCAGCTCCCGCTCCACCTCCAGAGGCAGCAGTAGCAGGAGAACCACCTTTGACTGCTGTGCTTCCTGCTCCTGCTACGCCTGAATCAGCCGAGGTATTGTCGCTGTTGACTATCGCCGCGTACGTAGGTTTGGTGTTCGACATCGTCTTCCCGTATTGTCTTATCCTATCTTCCGTGCGCTAGGTATGGGTCCTTGCTTCAAAGTCTCGTAGGTGGTGAACGATTTGTTGCTTGATTGCGATCCGAGGCTGGGTATGATGCTGTGTCAGACAAAGCAAGCTGGATGAAGGATGATGAGATCCTAAGAGTAATGAGATGTAAGTTATCGAACGAACCATGAGACGGAAAGCAGCTTAACCTTAGGTTTGGGTGGCGAAAACCACTCGTCAGCGACGGAGAGGTCATCATTACGTCATCTTCTGGCGTGACGGCAGGAATCATATATAGATTGCACGTATGTATATATATGCTCATGCATGACTGAGGCTACTGTATGAACAAACGACGAGGGACACGCCCAAAACATCCCTACATGGATCTGTCCCCCGGCCATAAGGAGACCAAATACGAGCTCAGGCGTACCCCATGTCCGAAGAGGGACTAGCTACGAGGCCTTACCATACCATCACCCTTAGGCTGCCGCCGTAGTAGTCGCCGTCGCGGCGGCGGTCTGTTGTTGTTGTTGAGCAGGTGTATCATCGCCGAAAAGCTAACACGATAATTTGTATTGAATCCATGTCAACTCGGCTTATCGTCTGATCGATCGTTGTGTGGGGTACACTCACCTCGGCAAGAACAGCCTTGCTACCCGGTTTATTCGCCAGAAAGCTCTTGAGACCACCTTTCATCGTAGGCTGCCTCTTGACTAAATCCCTCAATTGATCCTTGGGCAACTGCAATAACGCACCATAGCTAGCCGGAGCGATCAACTTGCTCAACCTGACAAAGCCTTCCCAGAGCGGCGGGGTCTCCCATATTTTCTTGGTGACCAGTTTCGGTAAGACGTGGTTGGCGATGAAGGGAATCAAGGATTTGTAAGTGGTGACGACTTGCATGATGGTTCGGACCAAGACGACGGGTAAAACTGGCAAGTCGGCGACCCGGGATATGGCATTGGCCAAAACGTCGGATCGGAAGACGGTCGTCATGGAGAAGCAGATACCGATCGCGTCTATGGTTAGCTTTGTAGGCGGGCAATCCTGATGGAGTGAGACCAACAGATCCGCAGGGGTGATCTTGCCCAACATGGATGCGAAAGCCGTCTTGACCAGATCCTTATCCTCTGGGTTGGCCAGCAATGAGATGATACGGGGTAGTTGTCTCTCAATCTCGGACTTCTCCAGATCCCCAATAATGGGCACGACAAACTTGGGATCCAGTTCCTTCTCGCTCAGCAATGCCTTGATCACAGCCACGAGCGCAGGGCTCGCTCCGCTTCCACCGCTGAGGGTCGTGATGATCTTCATTACCAATTTATCCGCGCCGTCGGGGAACGATCGCAGATTCTCGAGCAGTTTCTCGGTGGGTCCGATCGATTGGATCAAGGGCATTAATTGCGCTTCGACCGAGGCTTGGATCTCCGTGGACAACAAGGGGTATAGCTTGAAGATATCGTCCAGAAGTGACTGATTCCGTTTGGTGAGAGCAAACGCTAGCTCGACATGTTGCTGAACAGTCTCGGGGGTAACCTCGCCAAGGAACTTTGAGCTGACCTCAAGGTCAACATCGTTTCGCTTGACCAGTTTCTCCTTGTCCTCTTTGCTCAGTTCCTCCTCCATATTGACGTCCCCATCTTGCGCCGCTTTCCTATCACTTGCAACACCTTGCCCAGTCACTTCGCCGCCGCCGTTCTCGATCTCATTACTACTTCCTTCCTCGTCTCCCGGTTCTCCGGTAGCTTGATCTTCTCCTTCCTTCCTGACACTCTCAAGCCTCCACAACACACCAAGCGCGTACCTGATCAGGGTAGGCATCATTGGTGAATCGGGACCCCAACGTCTGATGGTCGTGATAATCCCCGGTACCCTGATCTTCCTCTCTGGATGGGTGCATAAACCCAACAGCGTGTCGAGAGCTTGTTTCCTCGCAGGTGGTCTGGACTCGACGATGTCCCTCAAAGCCAGGAAGCCGACCAGATTTCGATCGGTATCCTGACACAGATCCTCAAGCAAGGAGATGACGGACGAAGGGATTTCAGGCAAGTCGGCAAGGAAGGAAGAGAGGGATCTGTCTTTGGCGTCGATCTTGGGCAGGTAGGCGTTCAGGATGGTGAGGAGGTTGGCGGAGTAGCTGTCGGAAGGGAGCGCGCCAATACGCGAGTTGTACCATTCCTCGTTGAGCCATACGGAGGCGAACTTTGATCTGCAAGGCGCATCGAAGGGGGGATCCGGGGGACTCGATCAGCACTGTCACGCATCGGGTAGGGTCATTTCGGTGAAGTCACAGTGATATACGTCCAACGTACCGATTCACAAAGTCAGCCACTACGAAATCAGCTATTATCTTCCTCTTGGTCTCCGCGCCTCGTGTGGCCAATCTTGCTAGCAGGAGCATCCACATTTCTTTCGGCTTGACGGCCGTTTGGAACGCGTCTGTCCCCACAGCATCTGGAGCACTGCTGGTGTTATCGGGCAAAGAAGACAGGTCGGTTCCGGTTGTCCATATTCTTTCGATGGCAGTGGACAAGACATATTCCTTTTCCTCTGCGTCTAGCGGCTCGGGTGGCGGCAGTGTGAAGGATGTGAATGTTTGGCCGGCCAAGGCTTCGTCCTCGTCTTCTACAGCGTCATCGAAATCTTCCAGCTGTATAATTTTACGGCGGAAGTCATGTAAGCTCAAGCATCGGCAGAACAAGTCATGGTCTACTCCTCAAAAAAACGACCATAACTCACCAACAGGTCATCGTCGTCCAGATCCATATCGAGCGGATTGAGAACCTCGTCATAGTCCTCCTCTTTGACTGCTTCTGTCTTGACTGCGGCAACACCGGTACTGATGCCCAGAGCGGCGGCAAGTACGGGTATGGCATCCGGCGTCCCTTCAGCGAGGTTGCGCCGCGCATTCTATGGGGACATAGGACAATTGACCCGGTCAGCGAGACACGTGAGAACTGCGACTATCCAACAAGTATAAAATGGGAGCGACGTGTATGATTACTAGCAATTCAAGCTACAGAAGTAGTAGAAAGCGCGAGAGGGGAATGACCCAAAAAACCGAATTTGGAACTCACCTCGAAAGCTTGGTCGAGAAGCTCCATCGGTACAACCTCTAATCCAGCCATGACAGCCTCAATGACCTTGTCCACCTCAATCCCGCTGATATCCACTTCGACCCCTTTGCCCGCACCGGGGCCAGGTTGCACCTGAAGTACGGCTCCTTCTGACTCGAGTTTCGCTCGTTTGTGAGCTTGCTCCGAGGATTCTGGATCGACGCCGCTCGGGCTGTTGTCCATGGGATGCTTGGCCGATTGAGCAGCCTTGGCAGCTCGACGACGCTCTCTGCGAGCTGTCTGTTCCGCTACGAAGGCGGCTTCCATACGTGATCTTTGTCGGACGAGGGCATCGTTTAGCTGCGCAGCGAATGCCGCAAAGGGTGGGTGTCTGGATCAAATTGTCGACGAACATATACGTTAGTTGCTAGCGCCTCACTAGGCGATTGCGTCAAAGACCCTTCGCAAAGCGGTCTACGAAAGTTGCCCCCTCAAACAAAGATGGCGCATTCCCCTCTCTGCACTCACCTCAGGATGTGGGACATAACCACTCGCATAGTCTTCTCCACCGTTCGAATTTCCATAGGCTGTCTTCCAGCTGCTCCAAGTGCAGACGGCGTCCATAGGGTCATGGACGATACGAGAGGCGCGGCAAGGGATGGTCGACTCTTGCACAGTAGTGGGAGGGAGTTGATCAAAGGATGAAGGATAGCAGGCTCTCTAAATCCATCAAAATCAGTTGCATCATCAGCTCTAGCCCCGTTCATGGCGGTAGCAAGCGGATAAGGTGACCTGCAGCATGCGTAGGTTGATTGACTCACGAAGCAGAGTAAAGGTGGGTGACGAGTTGCGTCAGGAGCTGATTGCCCTCCTCCTCAGCTTCTGAGGACTGCAGCGCGCTGCCGGGCGTGATCATACTGACGTTGACATCGTTCGGGTTGGCCGCCTTGTGCTGGAGCTGCAGAGGTGGAGCATACTCAGTGTTGTCAGCGAATCTACCACACAAGAGTCGCGCGGCAAAAGCACAGTGGACGACCAGGTTCACTGGACAGGCCTACTTACCCTTGGATCCGTTCCAGCCGCTCGGGTGGAGGACAACAACACTCTCTGCAAAAACTTCCAAGCGACCGCCCTGACGCCTACATTCGGCTGCGCGCTCGCGTCCAGAGCAAAGGAGATGATCCTCGATTTGCTCGATTGGAACAGATCGACGATGGCTTGAGGTGGGCGAGAGGTGGCCAGAAGCTTGAAGAGGAGCGGGTAGATGGTGGAGAAAATTGGGATCACGGCTTTGATAGTTTGGGTGGATGTCGAGTGGAGAAGCTTTGACAGTGCTTCGAGGCATTGCTGGGCGACTGGGCGGGGCGGGGAGTGATAAAATGATGATCAGCACTTCGTCTACTATAGGTATAATACCTTGTTTGCGTTGCTCTTCCGGGGCGGTCCTATACCACCCTGTCCAGACATCCGTCTCCACTGCATGTTACTATTTGATCCGCTCGCTGGGAGTTGAGCTGCCCATCTGTTCACCCAGTCCGCGCTCTCCGCTGCATTCGCTCGCGAGACATAGCACAGACGCCCCCCCCCCCCAACACCCCTTCTATACTCTCGCTCGCTTCACTGTGGCCGGGGAAAAAAATGGCTCACTCACCATGCACCTTTACATCCAATTTCAGACCACTTCTACCCACCGCCAACGAAATCATATCCAGCGTCCAGAACCTCAACATCGTATCTCCTCCATTCAATATCAACCCCAACAGCTGAGGCACCAATTCAGGCAATTTGTCCGGGTTGATTTCGAACCTTTTGGCAGCTTCGAGTAGACCATCTTGCTGAGCTTGAGATTCTGGCGGGAGGGCCAGAGCGGCCGTGAGCGCATCGAGGGGGTTGCTGGTATTGATATTAGGGTCAGTGTAGGGATTGCTGGTTCGACCTGCAGCAGAAGATGAGGCGACAGCGAGGTCGTCTTGCAATAGGTATCCGCCTAGGTCATCGTCAGAGTACAGCGACATGGCGAGAGGGTAAGCCAGCGGGATAGTTGTATCGCTGTGATCCTTCCACTACGACAGGAGATAGAGGCCGGAAGGGGAGAGGCTGAAGTGGGTCCACGCTATCAAGATGTAAGATGCAAGAAGCAAAAGATGTGGTGAAATGCTACCTCAGTGTGCTTCATCCAGTTCACGACGTATTCGCGTGAGGTTAGGCGTGCAAAGATGCGAACCTAGTCAGAGCCACCTGTACGCGCGCCTTTAAGCAGGCTATCAATGACGCTACACACACGCTCGTACCGGCTCAATGGCTCATGCTCATGCTCATGCTCATGCTTCGCTGTCATTAACGCTATCTCCATCTCCATCTTCACCTTCATCTTCCACCGCTATTCAGTGTTCCAGCTACAACTCCTTTCAGCTACATACCATAACATTTGATCTGATTCAATCGGACATCAGCAGAAGCTATAGCCACGACCACAGCATCAGCATCAGCATTAGCATCCACATCGAGATCAGTATCCATCATGGTAAGTGACTAGCTTCAGCCGTCCTCGCATTCGACGAGATCTCCACAGAGACGCCTGCACTCAGTGAAGAGGGCAGCGGAGCTGTATACGTTCCAGCTAAGCTGATGTATCCATCCCTTGCCCCTACACACAGGCCGCCAACTCTCAAGGTATACAGACATTGCTCGAGGCTGAGAAGGAAGCTGCCAAGGTCGTCCAGAAGGCCCGACAGTGTGAGTGAAAGTGTCACAGGCACCTTCTTGAGGCTGGATGACTGCATCTTCGCCTTTGTTCACGGCTACTGGGAGCTGCCGCTGCCTGCTGCTGTATCCATCTTGTCTGTTATCTGTACTCAGAGAGATGAGCTGCTCCTTCCTCACTCTTGGTACCCCTATCGTTATTCCCAATCTCCAGAGCTCTACCACTGGACCACGAGTCTGGCAACTCGACAGCCTGAGCTAAGCTGATGATATGATATGATATGTTGCCTACCCTTATACATGTTGTCGTTCTTATCGCATCTGCCCACACGGGACGCTTGACTTGATCCGCTCTTTATTTCGATCGTCACTCGCCAATGACGACAGACCGAGTTCAAAAGCTCAAGGACGCGCGGTCAGAGGCTGCCAAGGAGATCGAGGCTTACAAGGCTCAGAAGGAGGACGAGTTCAAGAAGTTCGAGAAAGACGTGAGTGGGGCGTGGCGTGCTATGTCATCATCTCAGCTCTGTCATTGTCTTCATCTTGCTTGCTTTGCCGCTCGCGCCCTCGCAAAACCATGTACGCCTACATCCCCTCGCATCGTTCAGTGTATCTTTCTGGCTTGGTGGGTCCAGATTACCCCCAAGCTCATCGCTGCGACGATGAGGGAGACAGTGCTTGTGCTCTCCGCATGACTGTGAGGCATGACTGGCGAATCAGAGAGCAAGGGGATTTGCCGTGTGGATGCAATTGGCACCAGCGAGGCGATGCTGATATATGTGTTCTTGTTCCCCCTCTTTCGCCCTTCATCCATTTCGAAATCCCGTCTATCTTTTCTTCTCCGCTGCCTGTCAATTCGATGGCGCGCTGCTCTTCCGCCTCCCTGTCTGACTGGAATGAATGATCTTTCCAATCTCGTCCACCCGCTCGTCCTCTTACGACAACATTTACCAACTGCACCAACGACAATCGATCGCAACGCCAAACGACCTCGGTCAATAGTACACATCCCAAACCTCTTCATCCCAATCGACGATCGACAGCTCCACCACGCAGCAGCTGAGCGAGCTCGACTCGTCAGTCGCCAAAAACAAGGACGAGGTCATCAAGAAGATTGTCGAGAGGGTGCTCAAGAGTGATCCGCACTTGCACATCAACCTCAAGAAGGTTGAGGCGTAAGCGCGCATGCCGGCGAGCAGCGCTAGCGAGCGAGTGAGACTGTTTTTGTAGATAGAGAACTAACTTGAACTTGCAACTCGTTTGGAACGTACGAAGCGAGGAGATGTCATGTGATTGTATTGTGTTTCCAATACAGCCTCTTCAACAAGTCCGAGTGCGAGTTGGGCTCTGAGTTTGAGTCTGAGTCTGGGTCTCTGGTCGGTCAATCTGCACATACAGCAACAACGCGTATGGATCAACCTGCCGTGAACAGGAGAGGACACAACAATCCTGGAAGTACTGAACGTAGCTACACCGTGGTCCACACACCGAACAACCACCCGCTTCGCTCACTGTCTGGCCTGGACTAGAAATAAAATGAATCTACAATAAAGATCGATTGAGCGAGCGATCGAGCGAGCGGATACGTGATGGTCTTCGCGAATACAACGTCCTCGAGTTGAGTCCCCAGGACCTTGTGTTATGATTCAATTTGCATTAGATTGCATCGAATTGGGTTAGTTCTGCGCAATCGAGTCGTTGACGCGAGTTTTGATTGACCCGTCAGAGCAGAACCGTGAACCCGGGTGACATGGTATGAGCTAATCAATGAGCCCGGTATGCACTGACGAATAGTATGAGTACGCCTAATCTACCGTACGAGTACTGTATGAGTACGCCAGGTGTCTTCCGGTCGCTGAGAATGAGGCGAAACCGATAGGCATCCAGGTTACAGTAATCGTACAGATACTCTTATATACCTCTCGCACATGTCTATCTGAGCGAAGCTGGAGTCGGCCATCCATCCCATCCGCCGAAGCTAAGCTCAACTGTCCGCTACCTATTGATTGCTGGGAGATGCGTGTGCGTGTGCCGCCGGAAGTCGTATGTATCCAGATTTCTATAAATGAGATTGGATAACGGATAACAAGAACAGCCACATCCACAACCACAGCCACAAGGGCTGGGATGATGCCATGCCATGCCAAACTGCATCGCATAACATACCAAATACCAAATACCGTATATCAAGAAGAGAAATCTAAAACTCTCCCCCTATGACCGCCTACCAACGTCGACACCATACCTGCCCCTCTCTCGTTCAATCTCCTCCTTCGACTTCATACCCTGACCTTTGTTCTCCCGAGGTCCTTTCTTACCTGCTATACCCGTACCAAATCCTGATGGGTTGCCCTGAGTGATTATAATGACACCGGTGATATGATATCCTGTCAGCGTTACATTCCAAAATTCTACCCGCTGCGGGGCTTTGCTGGGAAGCAGTGATTCCCCTATGAGCGAGCCAGCCGGTGAGATGTACAACAGGCGCAACAGGCCGAACGTGGATCAAACCGGACTAGCCCAGCCCAGTCCTGCTTAGGCCAGATCATGGGGTCGCAATTCAGAGGGGGACAGAGCTCGCTTCGCTTCGCTGGCACTCGCGTACGCTTCACTCACCCCACCATGCAAGACCTGGATCGTAGCTTTCAGTACATCCGGTCGGTTTCTCGAGCCTACGATCATTGCGCTCGCATCTTTGATACCGCAGGCAGTGAAGATTCGGTGGATCATCGGAGGCACCATGAGACCGAATCCTGCGCAAGTGAAAATGGGTTCGAAGTCAGTAAATAGTAAATCGTAGTCGCACCGTTTTTGGATCCGAACCGGGGCATGGGGAGTCTCACATGACGCCTTTTCAGAGGAAGGGGCGGAAGGCGCATCGTGAGAGAAGAGAGCCAGTTATATGGCCACGTCTTCTCAAACCCAGACTCCACCTCGAGTGCACTCAGTGATCCCAGAAAAAGAGAAAAAAAAAAAAAACAGGTAGATGAACGATTCTACACAGGCAAGATCACGCCGAGCAAGACCCGCCGTGGCTCCAGCACCGACTCCGAGCCCAGACGCGTACGCGTCCGCGTACAGGCCGGTGATGATGAAAGAAATAGCAAGACCAAGCACACGGTTTCGACTCTGACCGAAACAACCACAGCAAGTGGACTGAACTCACCAGGCGGTCTAGCTCTCAGATGGACTTTCGCAGCACCCCATTTACCCTGCAGATCTTTCCCTTCGCCCCAGAGCGTTCGACCCTCGTATCGATTCACGTAGTCCATGCTCAGTACGGCTGTGAGCGTAGAATGGGATACGCATCGTTTGATATGGTTCATGAGTGAGTCATCGAATAAGAGGAGCTCAATCATTAGGACATAATGGACGATCAGAGCGGTGTGCAACGGGATATCAAACCGGGGTGCAATATAGAGAATGGTAAGTTAAGGGAAGAATTACCACGTCAGCATGAGTCCTCGCCTCTCCTCTCCGCTCGTAGGACATGGGATGAAGGATGTAAGACACCCATAGAACCGGGCCTCGCCCAAAGATTCGTAACCTTTACTCACCCTTGTGGAAGGCAGCATCCGCAGCAGCCTGATTATTGTGTCCTCTCCCTCGACCCAGTCCGACTAATCCTCGTTCGGGCGAACCGACCACGACGTACGCTTGGCTCACGCCCCTGCAAGTGTCAGCAAAAAAGATTGAGAGAGGTGTCAGCATGGTGATATCTCTCTTATCGACTGAAATACTCCTGTTCACAATCCGCAATCTCAATCCCAAAACTCCTGAATGCCTTCCTCCGTGGCTCTCCCGCTCTTTGGGCTGGCCCACGTGAGTGATGACATGTGAAGGTCATCACGACTGAGCACCCGAATGCCCGAGAAAGCTGTGGGACCCATCCACCCGTTCCTTCTTCTTGCGAGAATGACCATTTGCACAGGACCGCAGCTGTCCTCCAAATTGCACCAACTTTGTCATCACCTCCCCATCCACTAGGGCACCAAGTGCACATGAGAAGTCGCTCGTTGGAACGTCAAGTCTGACCCATGCGGTCAATGAGAAGGAAAAGGTCGAGCCCGAGTCTAACGAACAGAACGATTGTCCCCCATTGTGCTTTTGATCGTAATCCCTTTCCGCCTCACCATCCTGCTCCCCTCGGGCGTCGTTCTCATTATTCCCCTCACACAGACCAACCAAACATACATTGGCGTCACAAGCACAGACAGTGACAATGAGTAGAACAATGAGTAGAACTCAAAAAAGAACGCAGCGCCTCACTCACATTTTCCCCTTCTTAGTCATATGCTGCACCTTCCTTCCTCTGACCATGAACCTACTCAGACCCCTCAATTCCTCTCTTGACAACCCGCTGACCGCGCTCAATTTCTGCTCTTTCCTTAAAGGGTTCTGGTCCGCCAAGGTCGTCGGGTATTCCGCTGGGGAAGGAGGAGAGAAGAGCGGGGAAGGGTGGTTGTAGTGTTTGTGTAAGGGGGATGAGTGGGTATTTGGGAATTGAGGGAGACGGGGGACGGGGTGGAAGGGGATGCTGAACGCTGGTCTGGGTAGGCCGCTGGGTGCGGGCGGAGGTGTGGGTGTGGATGTCGAAGACGAGCTCGCTGTAGAAGCCGATGTAAATGAGCTTTCACTAGCTTCCCTCGGAGTCGAAGACTGCGGCGGAGGTGGTGGTGGTGATGGTGGTGATACATCGGATGATGCAGAATTGGAAGGCTCCGAAGGGGATATCGTCGAAGCCGCTCTCATTAATCGCTTGGAAGAAGAACCGCTAGCGCCGCCGCCGAGGGCTCGGAACGGCCGAGTGAGGGCAAGAGATCGCGCGGACATGCTTGCGGCGGTGTCGCTTCTGTGTCCTAGTCTGTGGATGTGCCTATGATGGACGGTTTGAGCTTGATGAGGATCGCAAGTAGATATGGAGAAGATGGATGACGCGAAAGTCAAAAGTAAGTTAACTCAGGAAGTCGGAAATCTCGAAATCTCGAATGGATGCGCTACAGTGAAGAAGCGATAACACCGAAGTTCCGGAATGCACCGTACCACTTCTCCTTTCGTTGTGGCGCCGCAGGACATCACCATGAACACCATGAATGTACTGTCCTTTAGACATACTGTAGCGATAATCGAACACATACGACACTGCAAGAAAGCTACAACAAAGAATGACAACGATGTTCGGACAAGTGTGGTCTAGTCTAATGTAACGATACAAGTGGATGAATGGCTCAGCGCCAGCCTCGAACGTCAACGAGGCCTCTGATCCCCATCCTCTTTGATTCAGCTTTGCCTCGCTGACGCTGACCGTTATTCCCACCGCAGCCATTCGTCTCTGAGAGCCCATATCCTCCTCAGTGCCTCTTCTTCCTCCTCCCTCCATCTATTCATATCACCCAGTATTCCAAGGCACACTTCCACGTCGTCTAGCCTGCTTTCCCTCAAAGCTGTATGACGATGATCCGGTGTGGCAGCCGGAATGACCATCTCCCTCTTTTCGGCTGGAGCTAGTAATGTCGAGTCAGGAAGAGGACGTATCGCTGGACGCGATAGCTTGGGCAAGCCGCCAGCATGTAGGGACACGACTCGTTTGGTCCTATACCGCTCTTGACCTTGGACTTGTCCCATCTTCGTCCTCCGCTCCGTTCTCCTTCGTCTTTCCACGCTTCCATGCCCTTCCCGACCGTCGTCTACATCGTCGCTAGATACATAGGTTGAACAGCTGTCGGTATCTATCCGCATCTCATTCTTTGACCGAGAATACGTGGCCCGAACTTTTGTCATATAACCTTTGCTTGTTGTCACCCATCGTGATGGGATTTCGAGGGGCGAGGATCGCTGTCCTGCTTCTAGCGGGACATGGTTCGCCGAAGCCAAAGCCGAAGCCGAATGAATGTCATAGAGTTTTGTTGATCCGTGACAAGTTTGAGCAGTATCTGCGGTAACCGACGGTCGAGTTGCACTTCCGCGCAGAGTCCAACTCGTGTGAGCGAGACTGGGTGGGACCTCGAGCTGAAAGGTCAAGATGATATCCGGCGGCGAAGAACAAGTGATCGTCAAGTGGCCCAGCGGGTGATATAGCTTGATCTGAGATATGAGATAGACGAGTATCGTGTGTAAGACATGCAGAGGTCAGCTTCGAGAATTTCTTTGTTCTGCCTAAACGGCTTTTGCGCACGTAAAACGAAGAGCAAACGCATCCTGTCATGTGAAGACAGTCGTACACCCGGGTCAGTGGGAGCGAGATGCTTGATAATCACTGCTCACTGATCGCCATTCCGACAGGGTGCACTCAACCATTTACTCACCCTCGGTGTGATCCTCTTGAAGCCCTCAACTACACCTGCTAGATTCGCCCAATCCGTCCGCTCCTCCTTGGTCCAATAATCACTCTCTTCTAGCTTCATCATCCTCCCTTCCACCGTCCGCACCTTCTCAGGCTCCTCGTCCTGCTTCTCTTCCTCCCCTTCCGTGTACCTGCGATCGCTCAATCGAACTTCTAGTCCACCTCTATAGACCTCGATTCGGCGACCTCCTTGGAGGTGGAGAGTGAGTTCGAGAGGGGATGAGAGCGGATGAACGTAGATCGTATCGCTATCCGCCTTGGAGATAGGTACAGGTCGGAGAGTAGGCGGGAGCGGATCCGCAAGTATGGGTGTGAAGGGCTTTTGAGCTTCGGCTTCAGGTCTGGTACGAGCTTGAGCTTGGGCTTGTATTCTGCCCGAGGAAGACGCAGGAATTGAACTCGGGTGGTCCGACTGAACGTGGCGAGTACGGGCGAGCGACGCACGAGGAGATAGAGATGGGGAAGTTGTTCCGCCGTTACTATCACCGTCACCACCTTCATCGCGGCCGCCGAGAGGCGGCTTTTCAGATGGCTGGCAGAAAGGTGGGCGGCGGTGCCGCAATCTCCCAGCACGCGCAGGACGAGATAGGCCAGCATCATTCACTAGCGCCCCGTCCCCCTCTTGAGAGGAGATGGTTGCTACACGTCTGGGCGAAGGCTGAGGCGGTGAGGGAGGAGGTGTGGGCAGGACAGAGGGCGGGGTCACTGAAAATCGAACGTTTTGAGCCTGCGTCGTTCTCGCTCCAGAGGGTCTGGCCGTCTTCATCGAGGTGCGAGAGCTCTTGATTTGGCAGCGGCGGTGGGGGTGGGGTTGATGATTGCTTCTGAGGAGGGCTTGTTCTCGCTCGATCTGGGATGCAGCCGGTTCCATGAGGGCAGGATCAAGCAGCTCCCACTTGCCTTCCTCTTCGCTGTTGATATCCATTTGAGTCGGTAAAGGGCGGCCTCGGATAGCGTTCATAGGTACGCTTACTGCTCTCACCGATTCTGCGCCTTTCCCCATATCAATTGACAATCCACCACCATCACTATGATCCTGCCCACCATTCTCTCCGTTTCCTGCACGATGATCTGTGTTCAGAGCATGCGAGCGCCTACGGCCACTTAAGCTCAGGTTCGAATCAGCCCAGACCCTCCGCTTCTCCCTCCAACCCTTCTCCAACCTTCTCAGATCAGAAGGCGTATCCTCCTGATCTAGTGGTAGTGATAGTGATCCGAACGATAGCTGGAGTATCCTTCTGCTCCTGCTTCCGGTGCTGTCGCGAGCCTCCTTGGCTCTTGAGACTGCGGAGCGCTGGTCGCTTCGATGTCCCGCTCCAACTGTACGACAGTGACCGGTATGGTCCGTGGTAGACCCGGCTCGCGGCTTCGCCAACGAGAACGAGAACGAGGATTCGGTCCGTAAGAGTGGTTGAGCAGGTTGGTTCACCGCGATGACGTTGTCACCGAGCCCGAGCGGCCGTCTTCGTTGTCTGGGTCGCTGTTCTTGTTCCTGTTGCTGTTGCTGTTGAGACCGTTGTCGCTCAGCGTCAGCCTGCGCCGGAGGCAGCAAGCGAGCTGAAGATTTGATCATGTATACGGGGGCGTATTGGTTCACATTGTCGATGTGGTGTGCAGATGATCGATGATCCATTTGCACTCAGAGTAGCGAGTGATGCAATGCTGCATATCAGAAGGTTGGTTGTTGCATCTGAGGTGGTCATCTCGGTAAAGTCAGACACTGTGACAACCGAGGGAGGGGAGGAGCTAATAAGTCGTAAGTTGTCCACGTGTTGCGAAGCGTACTAAAGCAAGGTAGCGGCGACTTCCGACCACCACGTTTCATCCCTCCGTGGGAAAGTGCCAAGTGAACCGGGGGGTTAAATCCGATGTCGGTGATAAGACTCTTTGTGTCAACTCCACCATACGTAACCGCTGAGGTGCCACAAAGCATGGGCTATCAGGTAAAGCAGAATTTCGCCGCCTAGGTTAAGCATTTTCGCTGCCTGCTCACATACACCATACACCATACACCATACACCATACTCAGGTTCCTCCTGCCCACTCTCTCGCTACCACAAACTTCCTGGACATCATCATCGTCCATCTACCTACCCTTTTGGATTCTACTCGTCCTCCTCTTAACCCAACAAGGCTTTTAACGTATTCCTGCTACTTTTAGCTTAAACTCGGTTTACGTCGCCACACCAAAAAAAACACAAAATCACAGTGAGTTTGGCAGGCAGATTCAGTCCATCGTGGAGAACGAACGAGGAGGGTGAAAGACAAGGAGAGAGGGAGAACGGTAGAACGGGGTAACGGGGTAGCACAGGAGCAGGGATTATGGGATAGAATGCTGATTGATCTCGTGTATCTCACTCAACTTGCTACCCATCCGACCGCCCACGTTCATTCTTCTCTACGACCTAAACTCATCGTCCATGATAATTCGCTCCGCTGTACACGTCCACTTGTTGTCCACTCGCTATCGCTCGCGGATTCCTTACGCGCGTAGATGAAACTTTTGGCTGCCTACCTCCTCCTCCAGATCGGCGGTAACGCCTCCCCCTCCGCGGCCGACATCAAGGCCCTCCTCGAGACCGTCGGTGTCGAGGCTGAGGAGGAGCGACTCTCCAAGCTCATCTCCGAGCTCGAGGGCAAGGACATCAACGAGGTGAGTGGGCACTGCGGCGAGCCTTTTGAGCGTGGCGAGGGAGGCGAGGAGGGCGAGAGTACATCGGGAATACGAGCTCTTGAAGTTCGGGCGGGCAAGGAATGATAATCGGATAAGGATGTCGGGCTGTCAGCCGTATCGAGAGGGACTGGCTCATTGCTATTGATGGGATAGAAGTAAGGGCGTCGTAAGCTGGGACGTAGCGTGCGGCTCTTTAGATGGGTTGGAAGGCGGAATCAAGAAGAGAGCTTGACATTGATCATCTTGAACACTTGCTGACTGTACCAATCTCATATTCCCTCAGCTCATCGCCGAGGGTTCCTCCAAGCTCGCTTCCGTCCCCTCGGGTGGTGCCGCCCCCTCTGCCGGTGCCGGTGGCGCCGCTGCCGCCGCTGGCGGTGCTGCTGAGGCTGCCCCTGCTGAGGAGAAGAAGGAGGAGGCTAAGGAGGAGTCTGATGACGACATGGTGCGTTTACATTCTGGCTTCGTTCCGTTCTCAGGGTCATGCTCAGCTTGTAGTCACGACACGACGCGAGGAACTGACATGATTGGGGTTTTTTTTGGTATGATATCAGGGCTTCGGTCTCTTCGACTAAGCGTCTCGCTCGCTCGGATCGACCTCATAGCCTCTCTCCAGTCATGTACGAAGCCTCTCAGCGATAGCTATCAATCACAATCAATCCGATTAATTACTACAGCTGGGAATGGAATGCATGATATACCTCTTCATTTTCCCCTTACTTGACCAGTTTCTGGCATGGTTGGTCTGCTCTTTTTTCTTGGCATCGATCATGTCACTGAGTTTGCCTCCTGTGCTGAGGCCTCATAGGCTGGACGTTGAGGAAATAGCGGAATTGCGGAACAGAACAGCTAAGATCGTTCATGAAGGTGGCTGCGAAGGTCAGAGCCAAGTGCCGAGTGTTGTCTGTCTTGTGTTGCACTGATCGTGACACTGGTCTCCTGTCTCCTGACTTCTGTCTCCTGCTCACCCGTGATACCACCCGCTCGCCGCGATGACATGACGTGACATGTCACTTTGCGCGCTCCTCCCCGTCCTATTTCTTCTCTCAAGTCATGTCTGATTCGTCATGACAGCTGCGCTAAGATGGTATGACCCCAACTTCGAACTGGGATCACAATCACAATCGCGCGGTGGTTGCATCGCGCATCGAGCTACAAAAAAAGTTGATAATACTGTTTGGTTTTATACGGTCTCGGTTTCCGATTGAGCTGCGAGCTACAAAGGGATTCAGTAGTCATTTGCTTTCAGCTGCCTACTACGCCAACGCTTATCGTCCACGACATGTAGTCAGATGCCAGATGGACAGCAGTTGTCTTTTATTTACTCAGCTTTGGATCCAGATAAGTCTGGAATGTCGCAAACTCATCTAGACCGACGATGGAGAGAGAGAGAAGAGCCGGTCGCATAGCCTTTGTTGGCAATAGTGATCGATAGATGACCTCCGAGCTGCTGGAATGAATCTCTGTGAAGAAAGATATGCATCCATTGATGCCTATCGAATATGGGTATAGATAGGTATGGTACAACAAAGAACGGGAGGCAAAGTAGAGAGAAGAGGTTCAGAACTCGGTGGAGAACAAGTGGAGGATGACCATGAAAACGCACGCCAGTCATCAAATCAAAAAATACGAAACAAGTCGTCTTCGGTATCAATGTATAGACCACCTGATGATCTGCATACCTCGACAAAACGGATCCACCAAGGCCTCCACTCACACGATCTTCCTACCTCGCACCAAACGCCGATCGCAATCTGATTCTACAAGCCGGCAAAAGACGATAATCGACCCAAGACAGCCACCACCACAACAGCTATTACCCACCGCCAGCTGGGCATCCACCTCGCCGCATGAGCCGGTGGTCCCTGCTGCGGTTGACGAGGGTGCAAGATCTGCTGTTTTCCTTCTGATGCTAGGTTCGCAGTCGAGGGCGATGAATTCGGGTCGGTGGGTGCAGGGGTGAGTAAAGGCGTAGGTATCGTTGTCGAAGGTGAAGATGAATCGGTATTGGCTTCGGAGGGTAGAGAAGAAGAGGACCCGGCGATTGTGTTTTCCGGATCTAACGTGCTTGTCTTTGACGAAGCGTTGCTGGTAGGGAGGGAAAGCGTCGAAGAAGGATTTACGACTTTGGATGCCTCAAGGAGGTGAAGTAAGACATAGCATCTCACTCAGCATCCGGATCGAGCATCGAGGATGCGGGTGTGGAAGAACGAGAGATGGAGATGGAGAGGATGACTCACAGGTGGAGCAGGGTAGCTCTTGCCCATATCGGGTAGATCGGTCATCTCTGGTCCGGCGTACTATCAGACAATACAAGCCGATACAAATCGCATGATTAGCGTTCGTCTGCGTGCACCTCCGCCATCCTCAAAATCTCCCAATGATCTCCTTCATAAAGATACTCTGCACGCTGTCTCAGACACGGCTGCGCTGACTGTCCGGAAGACGGTTGGTATCGCGCCGTAATCACTCACGGTGGGGAAGATGTCCTACCGGAACATCAATTCCAGAATCAACATGTCAGCCGACAAGCGCGACAATCTGAGATCAGCAGCCAGCTCACCCTGAACTTCTTATTGGAGATGTTGAAACCGTGCGATTGTTTCGCGAGCAACTTCTTCTGCTCATCCGTCGTTCTCACAGCTCCGGCAGTGATCCTGGGTAGCGAGTAATTCGATCGAGCGCATCAGCTTTCCGTCTCAGCTTTGAAGCAAACCGGGAGACTAAAGAAGAGAGCCGAACTTGATGGATCGGTGTGTTCTGATGACTCACTCATCACTCAGCATGAAGGACAGAAGTCCCGTCAGGATGGTAGCTACCGACCAAGCTGCGTTCCACCTGTAGAAACGATTCCCGCCATCAAGATGAGGTCAAAGGAGAGGCATGAAACGAAAGACGTCAGCCTTGGACCCATTATTCGTCTACATCGCGTAGTGACGATCGAGCCGAAGAACACATACGTGCTAGGATGGCTACGAATTGAAGGAGCGCGTGAGCTAGAGCGTGCTTTTATATCGACGGGATAGCGATAGCTCACTATGAGGTCATGCTCATACAGATCTTGTGGCCCGTCTCAAACCGTCCAGAAGGGGTGAACATCTTGACGTCTGGGGGTTTGAAGGCTGGAATTGGCGGTTACACAACAAACAGCTCCATCATCAGTTAATGCGTCTCCACCCACACCTTAGGAAGCAAAGAGCATGAATGGTGTCGAGTGGCTGTGACAGAGCGTAAGCATGTGTGAAGTAATACTCACGATAATCGCTAGGGAACCAGATCAGACCATGATATTCTCCTCCAGCATATGGCGTATCAGGTGGTCCACGCTTTCCGGAAGACACCAGTCAGCTACGCAGGAAAAGATCCGCTTGGAATTAGCTCACGATGATGAAATGCCCTGTGCGAGGGAGAAAATCGATCAGCTTGAACGTCGGAAACTCCTCTGAGGCATGCCGACCTGACTCACAATCCAGTATGTTCTTCTCTTCGGGGCATGCCCATATGAAAGGGGGCGGTGATTTCTGCATGGCCAGGTACTCCTGCAGTGGCACGAGCATCATCAGCTATCATCCATCTGAGTTGGCGAGGATCATCTATCTAACCTTCTGGAGCTACATCATAGAGGTCTGTTAGCTGGTGTCTACGCTAGGGCACGCACCTAGTGGTTGCGCAGGAAGAGACGATCCGATCGATTCATGAGGAAGAGACAGGGAAGAACAGCTTCTTACTCCGACTCACCCTCTTCTGAGCTACTTTGGTAGCCATGTCTAATCGGTTTCTATCGTTATCTTCTCTCTGTCTAGGCAGCTTATGAAGTCGCCGGAAGGATGATCCGGGACACAAGGAAGGGAAGTTGGTCGATGCAAAGGAAGAAGAGGAATGAAACAACAACAAAGTGACTCGTTCACCGTCACCGTCACCCTCCGCTCAATCACTCGCTCGGCATGGTTTGCCACGTGGCGTGAAGAATACCCCCAGGAAGCCAGGGAATGATGATGTGGCATAAGGTATGGTATGGGTGGTAGCGATCTCCTTATCACGTTGCGTTGGAATCAGCTGTGCACCTACACTATGCGACCATCCGGCCATATGCATCGTGAGTGCAAGCATACAAGGATAGATGGACTTGCGAACGTCATCTGCCGTCGATTTGTAAGGGAGCGAAGTGGGGAAAATTTGCGTGGTGCCGAGATAGTGCAGGCGCGATCTATCATTGACAGCAGTCCGTATCACCCACTGTCCGCTTGCGCTTGAAGAAGGCATACGAAAACCTAGGCAGACACGACGGACAGGGCAGAGGTAGAGCAGCTGGTGTTTCTACCCGCGATGTCCCATGCATGCCTGCATGAACGGGGCGACAAGCTGCATGGTTATCATCCTTTCACTGGTAGACTTATCCGCCGATATCGCGTCGGTCGGTTCGCGGAGGATTGGGATTAAAGTCGGTCGGTGACTTTGACTTTGCTTAACCGGCTTGTCCGGCGCCGAAGATTGTACGAGACGAGCCGAGCCGCCTAGAGGATGAACATCACCCACGTCCTACTTCACATAAGTTAAATGATGAATGATAACACTCTCATCAACATGTCTATTTGATCCATTCAGCAGGAAATCCGACTTACATTTAGCAAGCGTCATCATCTACCAAGAACTCGGACGTTCCATTCCAGTCTAGGTGATCGTCATCAACCATGGGGAGCTTCCAATCTAAACCTGCTGCCAACGCGAAGGCTCGAGCCGAGCCCGCGGGACTGGAAACGAGAACGAGCGACGAATACCTTAGGGTTCGGGGTGACAAGATCACCCTTCGAGAGGAAGAGGTCATCTTGAAAGGTGTGTGAGGCTTGCTTATCTAATCTGGGTGATTCTTGCGGGTGAGGGGTATGCGTATACTGTATACTGACAGCAGCCTGTTCATGTTGCGTTGCCGTTACCGTGGAGTGTAGGCGCTGCCATCGGTGGTTGGAGTGAGTGCAGTAAACACATTACCAAAACAACTCAGCGTCGTTGTGTGTACCTTGAAAACGGTTTGAGCTGATTTGGAACTCTTCCAGTGAACATGGAAAACTTCATTACGGGTTATACGGGACACGAACACCAGCTGCGAGCGGCTATGAAAGACGCCCTGGGCGAAGAGAAGTACGAATATTTCTTTGACAAGGTGCGTACGGTACGAGGGCTATCAATGGCTTGCCGCCTGTATTTCGCTTCGCCCTTGCTTCCCTCGGCTCAGCCAAAGCGGACCGCAGCTAACATACAGTGTCTGATCATCTCATCCACTGTCGATTGTGCGTTCCACAGTTTCTGCAGTACTTCTTCCAAGAAGAAGATGCCAAATTTTTCGCTTCTTTAGGGCTGAACTGCATCCGAATCCCCGTTAGTACGAGAGAAGCCCCTCCACTGCCAGCCCCCCAAAATATATCCTCGAGATATACTTGAACTGGGATGCGAAATACCATCGCCGCTGATCGCTGATCATGACCTTTTATGCTGCGCTGCCATGTATCCTTGTCATGGTTCTCATGATGCAGGTCAACTACCACCACTTCGAGGACGATATGAATCCTCGAGTCTTCAAGAAAGAGGGCTTGAAGCATCTCGATAGAGTGGTGGATATTGTGAGTCACTCGCTTCCCTGCTTAACAGCTTACTGATGTAAATGGACGTCCAGGGGAGGCCCATGGCTGATTTGCTTGTCGTCTCTTCCTTTGCAGTGCGCTAAGCATGGTATATACACCGTCATTGATCTACACGCGGCTCCTGGAGGTGCGTACTCATCGCCAATGGCTGGGGACTCGACTGATCTATACCGTCACCGCCCATGAGAAACGATATCGGCCGACAGAAAGCAAGCTGATCATCTCTGACCGACAGGCCAAAACTTCGATTGGCACTCTGACAACGCCACTCACAAAGCCCTCTGTAAGTGGGAGGTTTGGCCTCTCGGGCATTTCATGCAAAACCATACACCGCCATTGTCATTGCCAGACAGACAGATATCAGATATGCCAGACTAACCTCTTCTCCCGCGATGTCTGCCGGACGATCCATACAGTCTACGATCACAAAGATTTCCAAGATCGAACGATCCTCATTTGGGAGCACTTGGCCAGGGTGAGTGAGGATCGTCATTTTTTTTTCCCTCCTTGCATCTCGATAAGACGCCAAACTGCAATCGCGGATACTGAGAATCGGAATATGTATGCCATCTTGTCTCATCTGTTACGTGAGGCTATTATAGCACTACAAGAATAACACCTGGGTTGCTGGATACAACCCTCTGAACGAGCCGACCGACGAGAAACACGTCCGATTGATTTCGTTCTACGAAAGGGTTGAGAAGGCTATTCGTGCGATCGATCCGAACCATATCCTGTTCTTGGAGTGAGTCGAGCTTACCTCCATTCCCCCCCGACGAACCTTACACCTTATCCTGCAGCTTCGATTTCGGTCATGACTATCTCCACTTCGGGGATGGGATCATGCCCCCCTATCACGTACGATAGCTTTGTAGCCAATCGAGACAAGCGCTGACTGGGATGCTCGACGTAATATATAACGCTGGTAACCTGGTCCCGGCCGATACACATAGCGGCAAGTAAGTTATACTGCGCATACACGAGATTGATAGCTGCCCTTCTGCGACATGACCTCAATGTCTAGGCTGATCTCGTTCCACCATCCAGCACGTTCGCCTCTGATTTCAGTCACTTTGACAAGCCGTTGCCCAACAGCGTGTACACATGCCACGACTACTCGGAGTGAGTGGTACTGTACATACACACCTGGCACCCGTCTACATCTTTTTTCCTACAATGCGCTGGGACCAAGTCGCTGATATGGATTCGTTCCCATCACCTCGCAGTTACGGATTCCCCAATCCTCCCGAGCCGTACACGGTGAGTCACGCCGTTTCCGCTCACGCCTGTTTGCTGGAACCGTCCTGCGGTGGGCTAAACCGCGCGCGCTTGTCGTGACACATCCGGTCGGTCACAGGGCTCCAAGGAGCAAGTCGCGCTCCATCAAAGATCGTTCGAGGACAAGACGGCATATATGCGCAAGCACAAGGTGAGGTTGGCATATATGAATAGAAAGAAATCAGTCAAAATTCCTGAACACCATCGAAAGCGAGCTGAACGCTGATGAGGCTGCTATTAAACTGCAAACTGCAATGCATTTGCGCGCTGACAGGGACCCATCTGGGGTGAGTGAAGGGGGCCAAGAGGACCTAATAAAGCCAAGATTCGCCGCCCATCTATCTCTCAATTCCTCGCCATCCTCTGAGCTTTTACGTACAGCATTACATTTCGGGACACCTCTACTGACGTCTGGTGCTTGATTCTGCCAAATCACCTCACCTGTCATACCCAGTTGGCGAGTGGGGACCAGTGTACCAGAACGCGAACGACGGTATCCCTGATTGGGAGAAGATCAACGATACCCGCTTCGAAGTTCTCAAGCTCCAGCTTGGCATATTCGGCGATGCGGGTGCTAGTTGGTCGATTTGGCTTTACAAGGGTGAGCTGAGCGGGGTGACTCGATCAAGCTTGTACAGTACTTGAATTCGAACAAGGGCCCATATCAATCGAGGACCTCCTCGCGCGATCACTCGGCGTACGGCGAAGGATGAACCAGCTTTAGAGAGGTTGCATTGGGTCATCGGGGCGGAGAGAATCCTCTGCTTGACACAGGATACACTCAACAAGACAATCATGCAAAACAGCAGTGACTGACCTCGCATCTCATATCCCTCTTCGCACGCAGATATCGGCTTCCAGGGCATGGTCTACGCTGCCGAAGACACGGCATACGTCAAGCTGCTCAAGGATTTCCTAAGGAAGAAGAGGGTACGTGGGGAGCGCTCCCGAATAATCAGCCGGTTAATCACGCCCTCGTTGGCTCAACGAGGACCCGGACTAGGGAAGAGAAACCTGAGACCAAACTGATCAATCTCAATGTAACCTGTACGACTGACCATGCCACATGTGACATGCCTTTTAGAGTCTCGCAGCCGATAAATGGGGCGCGGACGATACCCCCGTCCGAGCGCTGTTCACCCCCCTCGAACAATGGCTCGAGTCAGCCTGTCCCTCATTCAAGAACCGATACCCAGCACCGACCGCTGGAGGGGTCAACTCGAGCTGGAAGATTGGGAATCACGTTTCGAGGCTGATGAGGAATATCTTGCTAAGCGAGGAGCTCGTACTAGAGTTTGCGAGCGTGTTCAAGGGGAAGAGTTATGCAGAGTTGGACGAATTGGCCAAGAGCTTTGAGTTTGGTGGGTTTTTTTCGTTTTGTTTCGATTCGGGTTGGGTTGGGTATATCGGATATCGGGTGGTAGGTAAGCTGACTCTGTTCCGTATGTATGCCGCCCCAGCCCAATGCGTCCAGCGCGAGAGGCTCAATCAGATCCTCAAGGCAGATTCGAAGCGAACCGATCACGTTGATGAAAAAGCCCAAGCCAGGTCCTCAGGACAGCAAGTCTGGAATTGGAGCGAAAAGACCATCGTGTGATACTATACCTTCCTACCATATCGCTTGTTCGTTTGTTCTAGTTTCGAGTTTTTGGCAAAGACCACGAAGGAAAGGACATTGATTCAGTACGAGTATTGATCGATGAAAGATCACTTGATGTCAACGTGCGAAATGAAAGATTGGACGAACGAAGCTAGGAGCGGCATGTATACGTATCGAATTGTGTTAAGAACCATTCAGTATGTGGTGTCTTCTGCAGAGCAGACGTAGCGTAGCGGGCGTGGGCTGAGGATTGTTACGAGAATACGACTGGGATGAGAGGCCCAGCGTCTTTCTTTTTCTAGTCCAGCACGAGAGAGGTGCTCGAAGAGTCGTAGACGGACACGAACATGATTTCCCGGAGACGTCCTGAAGGAGAGCAGCAGATGAAGCAGACCAGACCAGATACTAGATTCCATCATGATATGAATTCGACTGACTATATACGGTACATTTAGATAGTAGAAATAGAAAAGAAAAAAGAGTCAAGAGAGATACGGATTTGTGCTGTGCGTGCTACGATCAAGCGAGAGAAGAGGGAATCAAAGAGAAGAGGGAAAGAAAAGGAAGCCAAGACCGTATCAGAATGAAATGAAATGAAATGAATGAGCTTGTTCGGCTGTAGGCTAAACTAAGAGGGTATAGGGGATGTAGATATAGATATATGTATGCGAAATTCGGATTGGTTGACGGAGGAAAGGGTGATATGATATGGGAAGACAGACCGGAACATAAGAGAGTGCGTTATTGGGACGATATCAATGTATTACGATGATGAATTTATGATGCTAAACAAGACCAGACCGAACTGAGGACCACAGAGATCGCTCCACACCACGCCCACCTTCCACGCCAGAAGACAAGAGTTGCGGGTCGCACCGATGCTATCCCGTGAGATCCACTCCATGCCAGCTTGGTCATCCCAGAGAAGCGCCCCGCCTATGCCCTTTACTACTCCCACCTTGCGCTCTGTTCCCTTGAGGCTGTCTTCCAAATAGATTCTGACTCTGACTTTGCGTTTGACTCTGGCCCTGTCCTTGCCCTTGACCTTGACTCTGACCACCTTGCACCCGTTCGCTCTCGTTTCCGTACCACAATGCGCCCAGCAGATCCTTCGCCGTATTCGCAATGTTCGCCGCTCTGCCCATAATACTCGCTCCGTCGTCGTCGTCCACAGGTTGGGACAGCGTGGGTTGCGCATTCGTTCCAACGTGAGCTATCGTGGCTCGTCCGCCGGAATTCGTGCGAGATTGAGGATGATGATGAGGTTGAGAGACGGTGGTGGGTGGATCGGCTTTGGGGAGATCGGACGGACGTGACGAGGTAGAGGTATGAGGGAGAGAGGCGGGGGAAGTGTCTTTCAAGGGGCGAAGGGAGATCTAAGGCTTCAAAGTCAGTCAGGACGAATCGTGTTCTCGTTTTATGGTATAAATACGGCTTACCTGGGGTGAAGAGTGCGGGGTAGGGGTGTTGGATCGATCAGGCACATAGTTGGGCCCGGATGAGCTGGTGCTGCTGCTGGATTGCTCGTTCTGGGTTGGGGTGGGTTGCCAAGATACACCTTCTTGCACCCGGTCCAGCTGCGGAGGCGACTGTACTTTACGCAGCGATTGACTAGACGATGACGCAGAGGAGTTGCCCGAGCCGCCGGCTGCTCCGGCTGCTGCTGATCCAGAGGTACCTTCAGTGGGTGATCGCACCGATGAGTTGGAGCCCAAGGATCCGGTCGAGCTAGCGGAAGTACCTCTTGAAGTTGATCTGTCATTCAGCGTTCTATCTCTCGAGGTAGTCCGCCCTCGGCCACGCTCTTCGTTGCCGGAGGAAGCAACTGTGGGTGAGGTGATAGGGGAACCGGTGGGTCCAGGGTAATCGTAAGGACTGCCAGATCCTCTCATCCCGCCGATACCCGTAGCGGCCGAGGGATTATAGTTGAAATACGCGAGAGGGGGAGATGATGGTTCTGGTGACAGGGCCTGTGTGTTGTTATTAGGCGATCGGACCTTGAGGATGCTTCGGCTAGGCTGGGGAGGAGACGTGACGTTGAGTGAAGAGGAGGATGAGCTGTTGGACGATACCGACGATGGTTCGACGCTCGTTGAGGGAGGGTTTTGACGCCATTTCGGCTGAGGTGGCGGTTGGTTGACGGTAGGCGCATTTCGACCGTAAGAAGAGGAGGCGACGTGCGAAGGGATGGGTTGAGCGTTGGATTTCCGGTCTTCCTCGCCGTTGCCGCTGAGGTTGGGTCCTCCAAAGTAATCAAAGCCGACGCTGCCATACTCGTCCTCGTCCTCGTCGTGGTCGGCCCATTTGCCGGTATGGGAGTCGACGTGAGGCGAAGGGAAATCAAAGCCGCCAGAGTGGTTGCTATTAAGACCAGGCGACTGGTACTCGGGAGGCGGTGCATATTGTAGCGCGGTGCCGCCTTGAACGTTGTTGGTCTTGAGCATCGTTGGGGCTATCATGGCGATGGTGATATGTTCTGAGCCGGTTGAGGAGTTTCTGCTCAGGCTGGGTCTCGACGATCGGCTGCTGGAGCTGTATGACGAAGAACGCATTTCGAGCATCTCATCGTCAGAGCTATCGAGTTGTTGGGCTTCTCTGGGTTCGTCAACGGCGACACACTGCTCGACAAAGGTGTTGAAGCTGATGTGCTTCTTGCTGGCGCTGGCTTGAGCATCGGCTGCGACAGAACCAGGGGACTGAACGGCGGGTGGAGACTGGACTTGAACGGCGGGAGGGGGTTTTTCCGTCAGAGGGCTCTTGTCTTTTACGACGGGGTGAGTTCGACTGGTGACGATGTTGGTATCTGATCGACTTTGAAGCAGGATGGGCCGTTCAGACTCGGTGTCCACGCCTTCGAGCTCGTCCTCACGGTGAGTGGCTTCGAGAACGGGGGAAGAGGGCATGGGCACCTGCAACATCTCGGAAAGAGTCCGATGTTTCAGGATAGGTTTCTTGGCGATTGGTCCATCTGGGTTGGGTCGGTCAATGCCTAGTCGATCGTCGGTGGAGGAAACCTTCAACGGCCGTACGGGCTCGACGTTGGCGGTGTGGAGAGGACCATACAGCCAAGTAACATCCGAGTCTTTCAGCCTACAAAGAGACATGGGAAAAAAAAATGTTTGACCCCGAAGGCGGGGAGAGGATCTGCGATTAGCCGCGTCCTCAAACTAGCATCTGCTTCAGAGAGTAGATAGCACAATGGGAAGCCGTCGGATGGGTGCCAATCGTCACATATATACTGCCATGCAACCTTGCTTTGCGACGATATACGACTCACCAGTTGAGGGTTTCGGGGGAGATGGTCTTCAGGTTGTTCCTCTGTTTTTGCCATGTTCTCCAACTGGCATTCTCCAGCCTCACACCGTTGGCAATCTCATGCTTGTGCCGCGTCATATTCCGCCATGATGCCCATACGTCCTCCTCTGACCAGTCGTGGGAGAGATAGTCGACGCAGATGGATGGCAATCTGTCCTGGATGTCTTCCACCGATGGCGCGGCGCCAGAGTCGGACGGCAAAGAAGTCTGCGGGATTATGTGATTGATCGGTGGGAATAGAGAGAAGAAATAGGGTCGAAGGTGCGTGGAAGGTTGCCGATTGCGATAAGAGGGAAGGGATGGTGAAGGGCAAGTCAGTCGACCCAGATGAAGCATGATGTACGAGGGCGAAGTCGAAACGGTTCGCATCCATCAGTATTGTTCTGTTGCGCTCACCACACCTGGGCAAGAGCAAAGCACTTACGATAGGTGGTATGATCTGAGCCATCTTAGAAATATATGAACAGCGATTCGGTGATGATTTATGTCGCAGTCCCAAGACTTTCAGTCCTGCACCTTGCGTCTGCCCAAAAGAAGGAGCAGCCTCGATGTATGTATGCGAAGGTGGCGAAGATGCAACCGGTTATTAGCTTTTGTTTGCGACCCGACAGTGACTCTGATTAATGTGTGGGTTGGGAAGGTGATGATATGGACAGGAGGCGAGGAGAGAAGATTGGGGAGGTAGGCTGATTAAGCTGAGTTGTTAGCAATACGGACGGGATGGGAAGGGTGGGTGGGATATGCCGATCAAAAGCGATGAATGCGTCACTAGAGACTGAGCGTTTCCTCAGAAGAGGCCTGACTACCACCTAGCAGCGGTCTGTGGGAGTGGGAGTGGGGGGAGTATGAGAATGGGTCTTGTCAATGACGTTGGAAGTGATACAGCGAGCGTTGAGGAAGGGGTGGTTGGAGCGTATTGGAAGACGGATATCGAACGTTGAAGATGGACTGGAGTTGAGGGGGTGTGGGTGGTGGTGCTTGAAATGCAGGGTAAACGGTGAAAGGGGGGGGGATCAGGAGGGAGGAGGGGTACAGGTGCTAAGTAAGGGTTATGTGGTGTACGGTGTGCGGTGTATGGTGGATGCCTATGCCAGGGTTCATGTTTCATTACAACTGTCATTAATCCAGGGGATAGGCAGGAGATTAGTTTTTTTTTGGAGAGGTAACTTGTAATCAGGCATTAGAAAATTCTTCATCGTTACCACTTTTGGCAATAATCCAAATGCAACACCTATTACCTATTACCTGTTACCTATTACTCGTGCTCAGACTGACACTGACACTGACACTGACACTGACACTGACACATGCCATTCCATTCTACGCTGTAGCTATTACAATTGCGTATTCATATAACATCGCTTATATCAATCCAGCCCAACGCCGCATCTAGCATAAGCATAGATAGTTACCATAGATACCCGTCTTTTGCCTTCAAGTGAACAAGTAGATATTTGCCTTGGCTTGATCACGAGGACATGCAAACGTCCAAAACCTCCCTGTACACGTATGATATGATATGTGCACCGTATACCGTATCGCCGCACATTGATGAGTGAGATGACGTTGATCATAATCCTCTCGATGATGTTATATTCCAGCTCCGGTCGTGCGAAACCAGGTGACTTGACATGATCGTGTCCATCCTTTGATCGAGGAAGGGTATGGATGGGTACATACCATGTCAACGGATCCTAAAATAAAGAGGCTCCCTTGCATGATGGATAAAGCTTGTCCTCGAAATTTCTTGCTGCCTGTCAACTTTGGCGATGAATCGTCTCTCGGCGCCACCCCAGTCATCTATCTGATTCTGTTGGTATAAGCTAATCAGTTCAGGTTCAGGTAATGCAGTAATCAAACCCTCGATCACCTTCTCACGCAGCGAGAGCAGAGAATTTTTTTTTCCTTTCACTTGGCGTAAGGCATGACAGATATGATACAGGATGATGTGATGTCCCCATCGTTACCCTACCAAAATTAAACAATGAAACCTGATCACTGACTGACTCTTCGGGGCTAACGGGTCTAACTTACTACGCGCGTTACCCATCCGCCCATGCCATCCACACACCATGCGCCTCAAGTATGCTTGCAAGAAGGGGAAACGAAGGAGACCCTGCCGTTCATCACATAGTAGACTTAGTATTTGCCCGGTCTCTCCTTTCCCGGGGGTGTCAGTCTTCCTCGTCTCTTGCCGCCGGTACAGGAGCACCGGTAGACAGTCTAGTTTCGGCTGTAGCGCTGTCGAGGTACCCTTTTCCTTTTCCGCCTTCGGGAGAAATCGGACATTGTCAGACGGTAATAATAAGAAAGTCAGTGGAGGCGAGTCGCTTGTAACGTGTATCATTCAAGCTTCCTGCGGAGAAGTGAGAGGTTATGGTTATGCACCAGCAGCCTGTCTCTTTGTTCTCGTTTACGTCCCAAAGGTCTTTCCCGACGATCTATCCGTATGTCGCGGATATCGACCATCTTGTCTTTCTGCTGTACACGTGGGATAAGCATGTCTACGGTGATATGGAAGCCACCCGAGGTGGTTCTAACATGAGGTTGTGCTTGACGCAAGCTTCTGCCGAAGAATGATGCAGCTATTGCTGGTATAATTGAGCCCAGTCGCCAGGTCAATTCACCTCATCGACGGTTTGCGCATCAGCCTGACGATGAGCTATAGCCCCGTCCTTATAGCGCATGAGCCTTTTCGACGGCAATGCCAGTCCGACACTTCATTCACTCTGCTATCCAGACTCTTCGCGTCTTCGCATAACCAGCCCGAAACCGCTTCTAGGGACGGACGCCGAGCTCAAGCTCAAGCAGTTAGGAACGGAGGAGAGATGCCAATCTCCACGAACGATCCATTATAATAACGCTTATCTCGGGTGATTTTGGGCTCGTATCGCAACACATGCTTACATCGGACTCGGCCGAAATCATGGATAATGACGATGTGAAGGGGAGACATCAGTCAATGTATCACGACGCACAGTGCGAATGCTTGTGGACACATACATCTGACGCATGTTGGTCTTGAAACAGCTCATCTCAGTGGACTCGTCTGTCTCCGGAACTCGCATTTCAGCCCAGATGAAGGTTGCTACAATGATCTCGCAGCTGAACCTATTCGGCGTAGCCTGCCTGTTGGGACTCCTGCTAGCGCTATCGGCGATCGCTTTCCCCACCCAGCTTGTCTTGAATCAGCAAGCCGACTTGATCAGCACTGATAACAAAGATGACGCTCAATTGAGCTCACTGCTCAGCCCTCGGTTGCAGGAGTCGATCGATCAAATGAGGACCAGATGGGGCGTTCAGGGAGTGACTATCGGCTTGGTGGCCTCGCCAGATTTCATCAAGGACTACGACCATACGGCCCGTATCGCCGGCGAAGACGAAGCACATAAAGTGAAAGGAGAATGGTGGCACGAGACTGTCGGTTTTGGTATCGCCGACAGGCGAGGTAACGAGGTGAACAGCGAGGTGAGTGTGGGTTGGTGCATGTAGGGAGTAAAGCTGGGACCTGATCTGACAATGAGTGACACTAGACCCTCTTCGCCATCGCTTCCAACTCCAAGCTCTTCACGGCCATCTCTGTCGGACTCTTGATCGAGAACCATACAATCTTGCCGCCTCTCAACGGGGAAGCGAGCTCTAAAGCAAGGGTGCTGGAATGGACAACAAAGATCAAGGATATCTTGCCAGAGTGGGAGTTGGTGGATGAATTCGCTTCGGAGCATACAAACCTGATTGATCTGGCTTGTGAGTCGCTGCATCCTCTCGATATGATACAGTAACACAAATCGCTACTGGAGTGCTACTAGCAATGCACTACACACCTAGTGTTGACCTAGCAAGTGGAATGGGACCGCCTTGCTCCAGCCGATCGGAAAGGAGACGTGCTGACAGTCAACTTGTACAGCTATGCGATCCGGTCTGCCGAGGCACGATGCGGCCAGGCGGTGAGTCCACGTCGTTGAGGACGCCGATACCTCTTGGCCCTCTTCCCTCTTCTTTCTAGCATCATCACTGACTCGTGCGCAGAGACCTCGGACCATTCGACGTGGTGGCCAACCTTCGACACCTTCGGCCATCGACCGAATTCCGCCAGGCATGGCAATACAACAATCTGCACTACGTCACCCTCGCTGCGATTGTCGAGCAGCTCAGCGGACTCGCTTTACCGGAATTTGCCCAGAGGTACCTCTTGGATCCCCTCGACATGACTTCCACAACTTACGATGCGTCTGTCGCCGAGTCTTCGGGGAAACGCAGCGATGGTTTCCAGCGCATGGGGATGAACTTGACCGCTTGCATAGACGACCTGGCTAGGGGAGTCGAGGTGAATGGGAAGCAGTGTTTGGGCGAACAAGGCAGTTTTGGGTGGTGGAACAAGGGCGATGATCCGTCTGGTGCTGGCCCAGGTGGTATCATTACTTCCGCAGCCGACATGGTGAGTTTCACGAAGGATTTCAGCGCAATGAACAACCCGGCATAGTGCTGATATTGACCGACTACCTTACCATTGTCCCCTCTTAGACCAAATGGGTCAAAGAACTCCTGAATCCCTCCGTCATCCCGCAATCTATCATCGACAAAGTCGTCACGGGGTATACTGTACCCACGGGAACGCCCAAATACCCAGAGTACGGTGTCGAGACCTACGGCTTGGGACAGATGATGAACACATACCGGGGATACGCCTTGCAAGGTCACGGTGGAGCTGTCCCGGGCCAGCATTCGCGGATGGTCCGGGTCCCCGGCCCAGGGTTAGGGTTCATGATCGCTATCAACGACGAAGACTGGGGTGTGCTGTTACATGAGGTCATTGCCAATATGATACTTGACGATCTATTAAAGTTGCCCCCATCGCTGCCTAGCTGGGAGAAGAAGATAATCGGTAAAACCTTTGACAGCTTAGCGATCCCACCTGATGTGCCGTCCGATCCACGACCGTACCCTAGCTTCGTAGCAGGCAAGTACTCTGATGCGGGGTACGGTAGTCTGGCGATTGCCCAGGTCAAGCTTGGATCGGACAACGAGCTTGACAGTCAGGCTGAGAACCCGGACGAAAGCGATGCGGCCAAAATTGCCATCGAGCTATTGCACAAGTTGCACAATCAATCGACCGTATCTTTGGCATCGCCCTCGACTATGCTGAACACAATGACCGTCCCGTTAAATGTCACCGGCCCGATCTACGTAGCGGCCGTCGACCACCTCTTCGTCACTACCCTCATCTTCACGCATTGGGATGGGCCCTTATTCAACTGGACCGCCCTATGGACGGGCGACAAGCTCGACGCGGACGATCGGGTGATTGGCAAACTTGCCAAAGTGGAGATGGCAGGAACGGCGGTGTTCAAGGAGGACGGGGTTGGCATGTTCGGGGATCTGTGGGGCAAAGGATCGACTGTGGAAGGGTCAAAGGTCAGCGAGGGTGATACGGAGAAGCAAGCCGAGGTGTGGTTTGCGAGGGTCTAAGAGACAGTTGGAGAGCAGATCGAGAATATGTCCCACGCGATGGCAAGTGATGAGCCGTGGGATCGGAAGCTCTCTCACGGAAATGGAAGGACGCCGTGAGAGAGGTTGGTACACTATGAGAAAGTAGAAACATCGTATCTGAATGCGAGAAGCTAACCATACGCGTATTATTGAAAGGTAATGCATTATACTATACGTCTATAAGATGTCTATATGATCATTCCCACCCTCCATAACCCATTTCCTCACAACCAGCGCCCAATGTGAACCTCTCACTTCTGCAGCGCGGGGGTCTGCTGATCGCTCGGCAACGAGGCGGTCTCTGTCGCGGCCTCGTCGTCTTTGCTACCGTTGGGCACTACGATATCCTCGGTGACTACGACCTCGTGGGAGTGCTCGAGAGCGGAGAGAACGATCCAGGTGGGGATGATGGCGATGAGAAGGATACCAAAGTTGAGACCGATGGTGACGAAATGATTGACGTTGGCTTCGGATTGGAGGCTGTGCGATAGTGCATACACGGGCAAGTGTCAGCTCAATCGTCCAGAGCAAGAGCAGAATGATCTCGCCGCCTCTGGAAAACCAGTCTCAATCATGACAAATCTCCTACTCACGCCCAAGCAACGGTCTGACCCAGAGCCTCGAGACCTCTCAAGATACCAGTGTGGTGCGAGAGCGATGAGAGGTCGGTGGCGTATTGGCCGACGAGCCAATACAAGAACTGCTGGAAAGCCTGACCCGCAAAAGTCATGAAGAAGACCATGGCGTAAGCAGAGCCGAAGCCGCCCTTAAACCAGTCGAAAGTGGGTTTGGTCTCGCTGTAGAATCGCTGTTGGAGGACGATGGCCCAGATCCAGCAGCCGACGAGGATGATGACGATGGCGGACTGTAGGGGATCGGGTGCAATGTCAGATAACGTCGATACATACAAAGACAGAATAGATTGCCAGAGGTCTAGCACATAGACTCACGAAAGCGGCCTTGGCTCGGGTCTTGATGTGGATCGACTGCCTGTCGAGAAAGGTACCAATAATGAAAGAGCTGAAGATGCCGGCAAAGTTGGTGAAGAAGGAAGAGAAGGCTCGCGATCGGACGGTCTGTTTGTTATGCACGCCAAATCGGTCAGTCCCTACGCTACGACTGACCAGGGAAATGCTGAGAGGTGTATATACAAAGCCAAACTCACAAAGTAGCTAGTCAACCAGGTGGAGATGAAGGGGTTGTAGAAGTACGAGATGAAGAAAGCGGGGACGAGGAGGATGATACGCTTCGAGACGGCAAGCTTGGCAACGGCCTGGAACTCTGCGGCCCACGTCGCTTGCTTGTACGCCACGACTTTTGTGCCGTCCTTTCGCCAGACTAAAATAAGGAGTGAGAATATGGCCCATCAGCAAGGATGCATGGAAGCTGCTTGTGGGTGCGAGTCAAGCAGGCGAGCAAGCAGACTGTACTGAACGAATCGGACATACCTCTGTGAGCGGGGCTGAGGCAAAGGGCGATGGGCAGACCAAGGCACATGATCACGATGAAGACGATATACGTGGCGGAGCTGGATAAGGTCATGAGGGGTGTCAGTGCGAGTTTCGCGAGATCAGGCCAGGTTGGACATCGGACAGCCTCGCGGTAGACTCACCCGACAGAACCAGCGGTCGATCGGTTGGCGTTCAGACCGAGGTTGATGGCACCTCCTACGATGGGTCCAGCGGCCTTGGCAGTCTGCCAAACGGCGAGGTAGAAACCTCGGTCCTTGGGGGAAGGGTAGCCGATGATGACAGCGGCCTCGCTGGGGGGAAAAGCAAGTAAGCACAACATCTGTTAGCTCTGAGGCCACGACGTCGAGGAGAGGTTCTGGTCTACTCACGCGGACCAGAAGAAACCGGCAGAGATACCACAACAGACACTTCCGAAGATCATAAACCAGGTGGTAGCCGTCTTGTTGTTGGTGTACAGACCAGCACCGTAGAGAGGGTAGCCGATAGCCTATTGCGCAAAAGGTTTGATGTCAGACACTGAATTCCCTTCTGTACCTCTCCTGAACCCAACACCAAAACCGTCGAGCTGCGACTCACACTGCGAGGAAAGTCAATCAGCACAGATGCACAATACGGAAACTTCAAACGCAAATGACTCACCCAAGAGCAAGACCCCATTTCAAGCCGATTCGGTTGTTGATAGCACCGGCAGCGACACAGAAGACCGCGAACAGGGCGTAAAGGATGGCATTGGCAGCTGAGACGGCGTAAGGCTCAGCGGCACCTCCAGCACCCAGACCGCCCAAGGCATCCCACCTATGAGATAATACACAAAACGAACTATGAGCATTTTGGATTTCACAGCGACAGTTCGCCCGACTTACATGCCCGGGGCGGTGAAGGAGACACCGGCCGCAACCGCGATCTGGAAGGGGACCGATCGGAACACTGTCAAAGCCAAGTGGTTCAGCTTTACTGCAGTCACAAGGCTGTATCGATGTGACAGGTCAAGGTGCACACTTACGCGACCGTTTCTGTTTGGGTTCAGACTCGATAAATGAGCTCATCTTGACGGGCGGCTCGGGCTGAAATGGGATATTCGGCTAGTGACTTGTTTGATGGTCGAGTTCGACTACTGTTGAGATTGGTGAGCGGACACGGATCTTTTCTTTCAGTTGATCTTCAGCTATCTATATACGTATATGACTTGAGTAGATCAATCTCTTCTTGTTGTGGAGTAATAACGCAAAGACGAGAACACTCGCCCTTTTTTTCTCAAGAATGCAATCGCGTATCACGCCATCATTGTCAATTCCAATCATCTATTTGGTGCCCCATGCATGCTGTCTTGTATCCTCTGGCTTAAGCTAGGCGTGTGCTGGTCTGTAACGATGATGTACCAAAGAAAGAAAGAAAGAAACCAAAAAAAAAAAAAAAAAAAAAAAGCCGAAACGAAGCAAGGAACAAATGTTGGATCCATCCAAGCGAGAACGGTGCGGAAAAAAGGGAAACGAACCTTGGAAATTTCATTTAGGGAGGGAAGGAGGAAGTACCGACGGCATACTACTTTACTTTACCGTACGAGTGTTGTAAACTCATGTACCATGGCAGAGGTTATACCTCATAGGAGCTGCCGTGGCTCGCTTAGCCAAGACTTTTCTAGGAACTGGGAATTCCAGAAACCACATGGGTCGATCGCCACCCGATCTGCAAAAATTTGACGAGCCGTACTTGAGCACATATGTATGCTGTGTTGAGTACGCCTTCGTGAGCAGCCGAGAGATGTCGTGCTGAGTGGTCTTATCAAGGTATGGCCAATCTTATCGTCTACGTCACATGGGCCATGCATACTTGGCTCTGCTAAGATCGCAAATCGATGGTGCAATCTTGTGTGTCGATGAGCTGAGCTTTCTCGGAGCCAGATCCAAGCAGTGGTGCGGTGGTCATCTGGAAGAGCTAGGTCCGCCCGACATGCACATGGGAGAAGGCTATGATCGCCAGACGTGGCAATGTATGGATGATATGCGTACCTGATCTGTATTTATGCAACGGCCAGGCTTCACAGGCACATTCTTCGCGTTTTGAGTCTGTATCCCAAAGCAAGAGGTGTCCAGGCTGCGTCAGATCAACAGATCAAAGCCAATAATAGCTGGTTGAGTCCAGAGTCCAGAGTCCAGAAGAGCCAGTCGTGATGCATGCTAGGTGAGTGTGTCTGTATGCTTTTCTATTCGTCTAATTTGTATGCGGTCTAAGTGTGGTTGGTCTCAAAGTTTCGATGAGATATGCTGTGATGTTACAAATTAACAAAGCAAAAAACGAATCGGTATTTGGGGCTTTTAGACAGCAGCAGAACCCTCGGCGCTAGTTCGAGCACTGGATTGCTGAGATTCCTTGACGTCTCCTTCTCGGTGAAGAGATCGAGAGTAGTGCTTCTCGTTGGCTCGCTTCTCGGTAGCGCCCTGATCATCGACGAATTTGGAGGATCGCCAAGCGGGAGTTCGGGAGAGATAGAGCGCGTCAACTTGCTCGATCGACATGCCCTTGGTCTCGGGGATACAGAAGTAGGCAAAGGCGAATGAGAGGGCGAGACAGCCTGCCCAGACAAAGGTGATACCGGTTCCGATGATGGACTGAATCTGAGGGGCGGCGAAGGCGATGATGAGGTTGAAGAGCCAGTTGGCACCGGTGCCGAGAGTGACACACAGGCTGCTGAGTCGGATGGGGAAAGTCTCACCGCAGACGACCCAGGCGACGGGTCCCCAACTGGAAGCGAAGGAAGCGACAAAGAGACAGGTGAAAGCGATGAGGACGTCACCGGCGATCTTATCATCAGGGTAAGCCTTTGAGACGGCTCCAACGACAATCTGACCGGTGAACATGAGGGCGCCACCGATGAGAAGGACGGGTCGTCGACCGGCTCGATCTACGGCGAGGATACCGGGGAAAGACATGGCAACGTTGACCGAGGCAAGGATGATCTGGAAGATGTCTGAGAGGGGACGAGGCGGGAACGCAAAGTCAGTTCAGCTACTCCTTGGACAAAGCGCACGCCACGCATGCCACGCACGCCACACTCACAGGTGTTGTCAAGACCGGCAGTCTGGGCGAATTGCACACCGTAAGAGAAGAAGAAGTTGATACCGGTGATCTGTTGACCGATCTGAACAAAGACACCGATCATGGTACGCCAGAGAATTCGGTCCTTGGTAGAGAAACATTCGAGGTAGCTGGCATCACCAATTTCCTGATCCTTGATGGTCTTTTCTCGAACTTCCTCCATCTCAACCTGCAGGTGATATCGGATGTCACATGAGCACAAGCGCTTGCTGATCGCTGAACGAGATATCGACAGCAGTGACTATACTCACGTCAATGTCTGGGTGGTCCACGGGCAAGCCTCGGAGGTTGGCCAAGTTCTTTCGGCAGTGATCCCATTTGCCCTTCTTGGCAAGGAATCGAGGCGACTCGGGGGAGAGCAAGAATCCGACAAAGAGAGCGGCAGCCCAGACCATCTGAAGGGCAACGGGGATTCGCCACGAAACGTCGCCGGCATATGAGCTCATACCCCAGTTGGTCATAGCCACACCCCAGATACCGAGGGTTACACATAACTGGAAAGAGCCTGTGTATGAACTGCTGATCAGCACATGAATACTGGATGCGATAGTACATGTCACCTGCACTGGACTCACCAGTGACGAGACCTCGGAATCGAGGAGGGGCAGCCTCGGCCTGGAAGACGGGTACAAGACCGGAAGTGGCACCGACACCAAGACCGGTAAGGAGACGGGCGACGCAGATTTGACCGTAGGTGTTCATGGCCGAGGTCTAAAAACAGGCACAACAGCCAAGGGTCAGCGACTCGCAGCGTGCAGTCATGCATGCAACAAAGCGAGTCAGCCCTACTCACCTCGATAGCAGCACCGATGAGATAAATGAAGATGAAGATCAAACACGTGAGTCGGAGACCGAACTATTGTGGTGGAGTTTATGAGATTAACAGATTCGGTCAGCCTGTCGCTCAAGTGTAGGGTCGATTTCTTCCATTTTGCCGTGTCCATGTTTTTGTGAGAAAAAGAAAACTCACTCGATCAGCGATAGAACCAGACCCGACCGCTCCGATGGTCGCACCGACACTGAGGAGACCGGTGATAGCACTTTGTCTGGTGGTGCTGAGGGCACAGATACCGCTGGCATCGCAAGTACCGAATCGTTGTTGGTAGGAGGTCATGTTGAACTGACGGAGCGGGCGGGCAGCCGGTCAGCGATTTCGCTACCTCGTGGATGTCCGGTGTCGATCGCTGCGAACTCACGAGACCACTTCCCTCCGAATTACTCCAACCGAAGATGACACCGGCCAAACTCTGGAAGAGACATAATGTCAAGGCTTTCTTACTACTCCTCGTCTCCGACATTGTTACTGAGGTGACTGTAGTTGTTAGTGGTAGTAATAGTAAATTTCGGTGTATTGTTCAATCCAGACAGTCGAGAAGAATATTATATATAAGGGGAGAAAGCAATCAAAGTGTACACTGATGTGACACTTTCGTTCTCTTATATATCAAGTCGCTTGCGGGTAGAGGGGTGGGCAGGTTGCGGCAACTGGCTTTCTTCAGCTAGCGTATATGGTAAGCTACCAATACCTAACCAAGCGCAGCCAAAAGACCTCGTCGGCCGCTTTCGCTTTCGCGTTGGTTCGATAGCAGCCAGAACCTGAAATTTGGTGAAACTTCCAGTATGCAGGTAGCGCTGTAACGTACTGCAAGCCTGATGATCAAACAAACCTGACTAAATTGTCTGTCATGCGGGCTCCTGTGGACTGGCCGCCTTTCCCCGAGAGGGGTATGAGATAGAGAGAAAGAGGTCTCCATGGCGCGTATAGTAGCGACAGGGTCGACGGGTCGCCCGATGTTTTTGCAGCCGTCCCCGATCACAGTAACTTACAAACGAGGAGGGCGCTGAAAGCGACGTAAGACAAGCACATGCATGAATCTTGGCTTGGTCATTATTTGCTCAAGCCAGCCAAGCGAGACATACGGCACTCTAGGTAGGTAGGTACGTCCGAAGCTTGATTATCCGATTGCAGTTGTTAGTTAGTCCAAAACAACAAATACTTTGCTTTTGCCACAAGGGGCAAGAAACGTCGGACGAGGGGTGGCAAGAAAAATCTTCTCTCAGGGGTTGTGGGTATGTTGCCGCCGGTAACAGATTTTAGAGACAGGGCAAAGACCAAGAAGCTTAAGGGCGAGAGAGGCGCAGAAAGAGACGGCCGGAAACGAACCACATTACCGCGTACGGCGAGAGACAAGACAAGGAAGGGACTCTTTTCCTCGGCCGAGGGGGTACGTACGACTATTTTTGGTCGTCTCTTTCCCCCTGGATCGACGTCATGTGTATGTTCTTTCTCTCTCGGTCTACACGCAAGGAAGCGATGCGATGCACTTCTAACGAGAAAGCAAATGCAATGCGTTTATCGTAGACCCTGCGGCAAGTGCGGGATAGTCTGTTCGACGTCCTCGTTATCAGGGTGATGAGCAATAGGGTGAATGAGTGATCGGGGGGCGCGAAGACGCATGCAAACTCTTTTGCGGGAGAACGAGTTGTCCTCCGCGTAGCGACAGACTTGCCTCCGCGGGTGTGGGAGATGAAACATAATCAACGATGACAAGCCAAGCCGGATTCCGCGGGGTACGACGTCTCTTGGCCGTCATGGAACCCTTATTCGGGCTTTGCATCTGACATCCCTGTTCGTGGGCTAGCAGTCAAAAGGCCATTCTCACGCTGGAAAGGGTCTTCTTCATGGCTCCTCGATGAGGGCGGGGTGGTGTCGTGCTAACCACCCAAACGATGTGTAAGCAAGCATCCCGAAACCTGGCAAGTAGCCTCCACAGATGGCTGGCGGAGGATCGTATGCATCCCCAAAACCATGAGGATCGTCTCCAGTGGGCAAAAGGAGGTAAGGCGGAGGGGGAGCGATGTAGATAGTACGTAGGATTGGTGGGTGAATGGGGTTCTTTGATAGGCAATGAGGGGCTGGTCATCGAGGTTAGGACGTTCGCCCGTGGGTTGTTCAATTGCCCCCGATTGGAGATGGGGACAACGCTCACTCGGTGTCGCTTGTTTGTGCTTACCGTATCTGGTTTTGTCTTGTCAATGAACTGTAACTCGGTCTACTACTACGCTGGCTAGCATACGCACGGTCGGAGCGGCACTCGCGCGCAGAATCAGTCCCAGAAGTGCATGCGGATCAACGACCACCTCACCTTGCCTTGCTGAAAGCGGCAACTCATCTGTCGCCCGCTCCAGCTCCAGAGACTAATCATAGAATGTCAGACCACGAGGAGACAGCCGGGCAGCTGTATCGGCAAGTCCTATCATCCAGCTAATCACTAAAGGCCTTGATGATCGACAAAATTTTGCGAAAACCGCTATTCGGTGTATTCAATGTATGTTCAGAAGGCACGAAGAATGAGATCTGACGCTATCATCGCCAAGTTACGTTACGTTTACACTAAGTGGTGTGGCGTCCATTGCCGCACGTCGTCCTAAGTACCGCAGCGACCCATGGTGAAATCTGTCTGTCTGACCCTTATCATTCATTCATCAACTTGTGGGCTGCTGCCCTCGTTTTTACAGCCCTGTTCCTGTGTCACGACACCCACACTACTTGCTGGCCCAAACGTAAACGTTCATTCTCGTTTCTATTGCCGCCGGCTTCCTAACGAGGACCCCTACGTCCTCTCCTTGATTCGTTCCAATCTCCTCCACCAGGTCCAAGGGCGATTCTTTCTCTCCCGTCCCGCAAAGTTTACTGTACGCGTGACGGCCTCTTTATAGGGTGATAGGGTCGGGTGACCTTAGACAGGGATTTGTGTAATATACAAGTCCCACTACTACGATCCCCAGCTGCAGTGATCATGATTTTCGTCCGACTCGGCCCGGCTCGTCAGCCACTGCGGTAGGTAGTGATAGTACAAGCGCGGAAGACTTGCACAGCGTGGTCAGCCAAGTTGGTGTGGATACGAAGGGTGAAGTTTCTGGGTGGAGCGTACCGCGTACCGACTTCCCTTGCTGTGAGAACAGACGTGGAAATGCGCGATCTATGGAGCATTGTAGTTTCTTCTGCGTAATTATAATGCATATGTCGTCCCGTCCAATCCAATCCAAATCACCCTCGTGCTCCAATTCAAAGCAGATCCAATCCGACTTGATCCATTCCTTCCCACCATGCGACGTGGCTCCACTTTCTCACCGACTGTAACCTCTAACTACTGGGCCAGCAACGACCAGGGCTTCTTGCCATCTTTCAACGTCGTGACTGCCTCTCTCAGGTCGTAAAGCATCATATCTGCCCACAGGTAACCACCGGGCAACAACAGTTGGTGGAGGCTGCAACGCGCAGTGGTGGGGCGGGCGAAAGAGCGGCAACGGAGTGAGGAAGAATTGACGCACAAGTCAGCAAGTCGGATACCGATCACGAGCAGGAGCACGAGCACAACTCTGCACAAAGGCTGGGGATCCGAGTGGAAACGAAAAATCGATGGTCTCCAGCTAAAAAGCCACTGACGCAGTTACTCACTCGTCTTTCTGATAGTCCTCCAAACCAAGCATGAGATCTCCCCATTTCGCTATCCCCACATCTCTCAAGATCCGTCGTTCTTCATCATCCAGACTTCCCCCAAAGGCCTCATCTATCTCGCTCTCGATGTCTTGACTGACATCGTCGTCGTCGAGATCGAGGATTGCTGATTTGGCCGCTTGCTGAAGTGGGAAGAGTCGGTTGAGCTTTTGCTGAGGACGGGATGGTCTGGCGGAAGAGGAGCCACCAGAGGTGTCGAAGAACCAGCCTGACATGGCGCGGAGGGCTGCCGAGAGGGGGGGGGGGGAGAATCCAGGATGTGCCAAGAACAGGCATGTTGGATGCGTAAGCATGGATGAACCGGGGAAGTATGTGATATTCATCATTCAACAAGCCGCACTTACGGTAGTGGTGGGTGAGCCATTTCAACGAAGTCCTCGGGAATAGACCCCTGGTATGAATCAGCACCTGTCGTACTCTAGCTCGGTACCATAGGATTCGTTCGCTATCGTCAAATCAGTAGAGGTCAGCTCGACTGATCTTTATCACAGTTCCAATCAGCTGACGAAATACGTGTTGCGGGAGATCTGCAGTTCTCGACACATTAATCTTTTAGGTATGGATATCCTCCTCTTCACACGATGGCAACGTGCGAATCTCTCACAGTCACACACCAACAAGTATCCATACCGTCACTCACCGACTCGTAGGTTCAGCGATATCCCTCCCGGCCTCGGCGTCCTCCTTCATCCACCGAGTCGTGTCCCACAACGCCGATCCGACATAGGTCAGCTCGGGAGCGGTCGACGGTCTGTTGGCCGCTTGGAGGTAAGGGATCGCCAGCTGGGAGAGGCGGTCTTCGATGGTATAAGGGGGCACGAAGTCGTCCTGGACAGTGCGAGTGAGGAAAAAGATCGTGAATCAGTCAAAGTCAGCACGGCGGACTGCGTACGTCTCCACAGGCGAAAGTTGGGGGCGGGAATAGCAGCCACACAGACACATCTGGTCGCGCGATCAAGCGAGAGAAGGGAGAGGTCTGGAGCGACAACTTTTCCCATTGCACCCCACTCCCACTCCCACACTCACTCACCCTCATCGCCCAAAAGTTCTTCTCGTCCAGGCCGAAATTGAACACCTGAATAACCATGAGGTCTATCCCTGGTAGATGGCAATAATGACCCATGTAACCGTCCTTGTCGCCCTCGTGCGGTGCGGCTCTCTTCAATGATGGACCCGATTGATCTACTGTCGCGTTGAACGAGGCGCTCGACGACGCGTTTTCGGTCCTATTGGCTTGGGCTTGAGCTGAAGCCGAAGCCGGAGCCGGAGCCGGAGCCGCATGATTTCGCTTTGACAGATCTGCAGTATATGGCAGAGATGATCGCCTATGAGGCCTTTTCAGTCGATGTGCGTGCCGATGACGGCCACCACTGCCGCCCGGAGAAGAGGAGGCCCGAGTAGCGGCCAGATCCTCGAGAGATTCCGGTACTCTCTCCGAGAGTGGTTTGGGGGGAGGCGTATCAGGTTTGGGGGGTGACCAGGGATGATTCCAACCTATCTCGCGCAGTGGCTCGCCTGCCATCTGCAGAGGGGCATGAAAAATGACAAGGGATGCTGGGTTGGTTAGCATGTTCTGCAAGACGTTGGCTGAACTAAACGCCGGCTGAGGAAGCGGTCATTTCATGCGGTTCAGAAGACTGAGACTATCCCCCCCACTCACCTCACAAAGGTATTTGACGTTGAATCTCGTTACGCTATCACCCATGACCAACACCGTCCTCCCTTTGGCCCACTGTACATCTTCCCATCCTCTCCCTCTCCCATCCGGCCCATCACCGTCATCTGCTACATTCCACCAACCTTCAGGTGCTCGGACATCACTTCCTCCAGGTGCGGGCTGGATCTTCCAATTTTCCCTTAGCACACTGGCTAGCAAAGCGGGCGCTTGACACGAGGGCTTGGTGGTGAAAGGTGTCCAGCGATTGAGGTGCGGGTTGGTCGGGGAGATAGTCACGTAGCCTGGTTGAGTGTAAGGGTTGCACTGGGGGTCATTGAATGGGCTGAGTGGGGTATATGGGTGGTGGGTGGTGGGTGGTGGGTGGTGGGTGATAAATCAGCATGGTTACGGTTTCGATAGGCAGAACTGTCATGACACGCCAAAAAAAGCCAGAGGACAAAATGGTCGTGAAGGAGGGATTGAGGTGCGAGATACATGTCGGGTAACAAAAAAAAACCCTCGAGTCCGAGTCTGAGGTACAGTGTGACTCTCTTCCCACACTCACCGTTTACTGTAAGACGTCCAGATGAACACAGTCCCAGCTACGATCGCCACGATGTACAGTAACGTCCTCCTGCCACCATGAGATCCATGCCCATGTCCGCGGATGAGGTGGACAGGCCATGGAGTGGAGGATGACGATGACGATGACGATGATGCGGTGGAGGGGGACGAGTGAGATGGCCTGCGAGGGGCGCCCATCATTGGCTGATTGGTCGGTTGGTTGGATGTTCCGATGTGATGCGTTGTGCTCGTGAGGTGGATGGGAAGATCTGCCCTTTTGTTATCGACGCTTCACAGTGGTCCAGCTCGTCGGTCCTTCTCTTTGTACCTTCTCCTGCTCTCGCGGACGAGCTCAAAGAACCTCTTTATCGAGAAAGAGGATACGTTTGATGATGCTGCAAGGAAGAGCTGACGAGCTTTTCAATCTCGGGTTCGATGTCGGATTCGCTTGCCAGTGCCGTTCGAAATCAAGCGACGCTCGCGTATCTCGACTCAGCAGTCTACTTTACTTGTACAGCAAAAGGGACAGAAGATCACAGTTGAAGTAAGCGTCGACACCATAATACTGGTCCGATTTCCACGTCAAACCGCCCTCCACCGAGCACCTGCAAGAAGGTATAGTATAGTGCGTGCCAGCCATGTTCTTATGTTTCGTGAGCCGGAGCCAAATAAGGTTTCGAAGGAAGATAGATGCCTGTCCTGTCGGATGGGAAGGCAAGACGGATGAAGATGGAGTACTGTGTACAGTTTGTACAGTTTCCGGAGTAGGAAAGAAATGAAAGAAATGATAGAAAGAAAGTCTGTATGGTTGGTTTGATGCGTGCGGTAACTGAGCATAATACGTCCGTCCAATTCAACTGTGGAGACAGTATGCGGGCTCGTAAGCTCAAGATGGGGTACAATATATTCAAAGCAAAAGGATGGATGGTGCGAGGCTGATAGAGGGCTGCCCAGCACATCTCAAGCGGCGCCATTCGACGGATTCGATTTACTCACCCACTCCCGGCACAGCATGCTACTAAATCGGTGACAGGGAGGGGAGGGTATTTTTATCAACCCTCACTTACACGTTGACGGCGGCACGTCCAATCAACTTCTACTTTTACGCTGTACCCCTTTGTCATATGATGCACGATAATTTGTTGTTCACATTGCAGAAAAGGATGGGTCAAAAAACGATATCCTAAGAAAGATGCCTGATCTCGATGCTCTCATGTCTGATCTATATTGTGACCTCGTCTCCTGCGCGTCCCTTCATCATTGTTACGCGCGCCTCTATACCACATGATATATCTTGTATAATTGACGCCTTGATGACCGACCTCCTTGACATTTCGACTTCACCTTACTATACCCGCTTGTGCTTCACCTTCCCGCGCTTACTCGACGACTCTAGACCACCTGACGCCATGGTCCTGACCCTGCAAGAGCGCCTTGGCAGCCTCGATCGCCTCGTGGTCCTCGTGTACAAAGACGGTGTTGGCGTCTGTCGTCCTCGGTTTACCCTGGGCGATGTCCTCGAGCTCGGCCGGGGAGATCAGGCAGCTGGACAACCAGGTGTTGCTGACTTTTTCGACTTTTCTCAGGTGACCCGACTCGACGACGACGTGGCCGTTTCCGAGCAAGATGGCCATGATGTTGGTGTGGAGTCGGTCCGAGATGATGATTTTGCCAGAGGTGATCATGACCATGGCCCACTGGACACGGAGCAAGGAAGCCTGCGTCCAGTAATCGAGGAAATTGGTCGTCCCACCGGGTACACCGTTATCGGTCAGACCAGAGTTGGCCTTCTTAGGTCGCTGAATCCTGCCCCAATCATCGTCCCAATCTTTGACGACCACCTCGTAAGGCTTCAATCCGGGCGCCCACATGCTGACATCCTGCCTGGACTGACCACCTTCCTTGTCGCCTCGGGCGACGATAAGCACGTCGGTTTCGGGCTGCGCGGCAAATGACATCAGGGGCCAGCCGAAGGGGTTCCTTTCCGATTCTGGCAAACCGGCATAAGGTGAGGGAGCGGGTGTGTACTCGTACTTCATGCGACCGCCGAGATCGAGAATCCGCATGTTGGTTCCGGGGGCTCGCATGATGGGCGGGGTGAACACCGAGTTCTGATTGTAGCCGATGAAGAGGGCTGCGTCGGGTGTGAGCTTGACGGGGACACCCTGGAAGTGCTCTAGGAAGTACTCGTAAGATTCAGAGTCTCGCGCGATGACTTCGACGTCTGGGTGGGACGAGTAAGCCTTGATCGAGTCTTTGAACAGTTTCGAGGGTTTTTCGACGTTGAACTCGAACGTCTGGGGGAAATGTCTGATCTTCCTGTCCTTCAACTCGTACATCATCCTGTTCCTGAACTCCTGGTGTCCTCCCCAGATATCACCGAAATTGCCACCACCGTGAAGCATGATGGCCACGTTCTTCTCTGGGATATCTTCGAGCGACTTGTCCATTTCGGCCTGGTTGTAATCGCTGTAGGTGGACATGTACCTGACCTCGATGCCCAACGCTTCGAGCAGAGAAAGCTCGCCGAGCCAGATGGCTGAGTCACCCGAGTTGTGATGCCATGGGACGTCGAGCAAGGCAATGTGCGTCACGCCCGACAGGGATTTGCCATAAGAAGAAAGCAGGACCTGACGTTGGTGTTGAATCGCGTTGAGACACGGGGTCGAGTGTCTCGACAGGTGGGAGGAGAGGTGCTCGTAGACGTTGTCGGTGGAGGGGTAGAAGAAGAAGAGCAGGGCCGAGCAGATGACGGCGAGGAAGATGAACCGGTTTCGCCGGGACGGTGAGAGGAACATGGCGCGGGGAGGGGGGGAGGGTGGGGGGGGGGCGTCTGAAGGAGTGAAGAGGGGATGGGGTCGGCCAAGTGATTGCTCTAGGCCGTGCGACTAGACTAAGAGGACAAGTAGGATGTTGTTTCTCGTTGGTGAGAAAAGGCAATATATCAGGTCAAGAGTGACGCGAGGTATCGTCGACGCTGTTGTCATGTTCGAGCGGAGGGGGAAGTATCGATAACAGTCGGAGGTGAGCAAAGCAACGTTATCAGCATTGACAATGACTATACAACAGGCGTGTCACTCCGCTCCGCTCCTCTCTGCTATCTTATCTGAATAACCCTTCTTCTCCCAGTGACTCACTCGTACTCACCTTCTCAAGTGCTCACGCGCCTCTGCTCTTGCTTGTCACTGGCTGTCGATACTGCTGTTTTGTTGCTCGGTGATGCCGCGCAGCATTCACGACACGATACAGATACAGCGAAAGTTTTTGTTTTCTTTTTTTCGCCGGCAGCAGCAGAAGGGCGAGAGAAAGCTAGTTGATGTAAGAGAAGGAGTGAGCACACGCGCCCACGCACAGTGTGAGTGTGGGGGTGGGTGTAATTAATAGTCGATCCCATCCCCCTTCGCGTACAGGCCATGGCTCGTGTTTTACTATGGTATAGCATGATAACTTATCTACCCTGTATTACAAATCATTTTCTAATGCGATTAGTCAAGCCTACCCTTTCTTCCTAATCACTAATCAATTGACACTTACCAAACACATCCAGGGAAAGTAGGCCGGGGCCTGCCTGCCTGCCTGCCTGCCGTGTGTACTTCACTCGTATTTAACCTTATAGCTGGATAAGAAACACTAACAGCATGCCTATGGGGGGAATAGGAATCGGACCTAAAACTGCGCTAGTGCAATGCAATGCAATCCTATTCTCAGGGTAACAGCGTATCGAAAAGAGCCGAGCCGAGTTAGAGTTGAAGCATACAGTAGCGTTGCTTGCGTTGAAGCGTGAGTGTGAGAGTGAGAGTGAAAGTGAGCAAAGTGAGCGTGACACCCTCCCCTCGATTGAGGGCCGGCAATGGCAATGGCAATGGCGGTGGCATACCAACCCAACGTGTTTTTTCCAGACCCGCTGCGCTGCGTTGCGTAACGTATCGTATAGATCCTCAACAATCTACAATACACCATCATCCTTCACCTTCATCCACTCTATTTTGTAAGACACATCGAAGGTCAACACACACAATTGATAAGCTGACAAGGTCATCAGGAGGCTACACGTCGGGCCAGCTCACCTCAGCGCATCGCATCCATCTAATTAGTTCGGCTGATCGCTGATCGCTGCTACCCCTCCGCCATGTCGCGCCCGTCCTCCCTCTCCAACCTATCTTCTAAACTTTTCTCGCCCATCGGTCCAAACAATGAGAATAAAAACTACATGCCTCTCACCGGCAATGGGAACGGGTACGAGAAGGAGAACATCACCAGCCCAATGATAGAAAAGCACGAAGCTTCCCAACTGGGTCTAGCGAACGAGTCCAACGCCGGACCGAGCCGTCTCAAAGTCTTCCTCACCGTCTCTTTCCACATCTGCATCGCCCTGTCCGTCACCTTGCTCAACAAGTGGGCGCTCAACACCGTCCCTTTACCTCAAGTGTTGCTCGCTTTCCAGACGGGTATCTGCGTGATACTTTCGGTGATTGTCAAAGCCGCGGGATGGGGATCGGTCGGGTCGCTAAACTTGCCAATGTCAGAAGTGCAGAGGCTGTGGGTGTATCTCGTCATGAGGACTGTCGCGGTTGGGATGAAGGTCTGGTGTTTGAACGTGAGTGCGAGAAGTGGTCTCTTCCGTAACAATCTTGTCCTTCTCTTCATGCGTTGCAAGGATATCACCTCCAAATGCTATGCCTCTCGTATACCATCGTCCTCTTATCATTTTTCTGCAGGCCAAGTTTTCCTGCAGGCTTGGCCTGGCTCTTCCTCGCGGCTTTATTACCCCTCCTCACTCCCACGATGATCAAACCTCTATGCTTGAGCCTACCTCCCATCTCCACTCGCGGCCATCGCCTCGTCGATCAGTTCACGTGTTCATTCATGTTTCCTTCTCTTTCTGATTATCACGTCGATGCAATTTCTCCTATCGATAACCCTTATAAGTCTAAACCTTTATCGTCATCTTGGTGCAGTCTCAGTACTTGGAATGTGATGCACACTCATCATCGGAAGCCTGCGGATCACCCCGTATCGCTGGCCGAGAGCAAGCTCCGCAACGTACCGCCGATGGGATTTAGGCCACTACAGACTAATAATAGATCAGAAGCTGACAACACATTTTATATCGATTGATCCCGCTACCTTCCTTTATTTCATCGTTACAGCTCGTCCCGGCATCATTCTACCAAGTATCCCGAGGTCTGCTCTTACCCATCACCGTCCTGCTCTCTTTCCTGTTCTTGGGGAACCGTACCTCTCCAGCTATCCTGTTCAACATCCTCATCATCTGCGTCGGATTCGTCATTGGATCCGCTAGCAAGCTCTCCGGGTCAGGCTCAGGCTCGGGCTCGGCCTCGGCCTCTTCATCGATGTCAGGTATGCTCGATCTCGGATTCATCCTCGGTATCGCCTCGACGTTCACTACCGCAGCTGAAACCATCATCGTCAAGATCTACGCGCCGAAATTACCCATCTTCCGAGCGGTCTACACCACCTCGTTGGTCGGATTCATCGCGTTCACCGGTCTATCCTACATTTCTGGAGGGTTTGACGATTTCTCTCACTTGCTCGAGACGGCCAGGATCAACTCTGCCGCACTCGCTTCGTCGTCTGTCACCAAAGTACCTGCGAACATCACCGGACCGACCTACGCCGGCGTCGTATCCGCCATCCTCGTCTCGGGAGTAGCGTATTACCTCGTCTCTTTGGCCGCGGTACTTCAAATCACCGTCACCACCCCCGTGACACACACCATCTCGACGGCCGTCCGAGGCGTACTGCAATCGCTGCTCGCCGTGGTCCTGCTGCCGAACGAGAGTCTGTCTTTCAGCGCGATCGTCAGTATCTTCTTTATTCTCGTCGGGTCGGCGAGGTACACCTGGTACAAGGAGAAGGAGAAGAAGGAGAAGGAAGCGGCTGCGGCGAGGGCCAATATTACGGGATAGCCAGTAGGGTTAGCGGGAGCGACAGCTTCGATATCAAGCATTACAGGGTAATGGACCTGGAGCGGAGTTGCCCCATCGGACTTGGACTCGGACTCGGACTTGGGTTCAGGCGAGACTTGAAGAAGTGCAGACCATCAAACTGGCACCACCGACATTTGGTCAAGTCATACATCGGTCGCCATCTCGATAATCATGTTCTATACCATCCTCACTTATGGCATCCTTTTTCCCCTTTCGTCCTCTCTCTCTCTCTCTCTCTTACCCACTGATTGGGCTCATGGACAATTTCTTTCGTTTTATCTACTTTTCAATCTTCGATCATTGCGATCCGTGCAGCTTTTCAACAGGAATCGGTCTGCACTATACTATACCACTTGTGTGTACTCTCTACCATCACATCACCCCGTAGCCCGAGACGTTTCTAGCTCTCCCTCGCCTTCACACGGCAGATAAAAACCCAGAGCTCGGGTTTATGAGTTCTCTTGTATGACTGAATTGGGACAGCAGGGATTTTTGGAGTTCGGTGCAGCTGTCGGTGCCGGTGGTCTCATCATTCCAGGGCATAGGTAGATATAACAAATAACAATACGGGCATCCTTTGCGGGCCTGTATGATCATCGCCAGTACAAGTAGAGGTAGAGGTCCTACATGCATATAGATGGATAGATACAGAACGTAGCCTACAAACCGATTGATCAGTTAAGTGACACCATAAATTACAACCCAGCTAACGCGTCGTTCCCACCCCACAAACACGCGCTCGATGCTGCGGCAGGGTGTAACGTTATTTTAAATACCTTATTCGGCTCATGATCAGCTTGAAACGAGGGAGGGGATTGTTGATCACCTTACTCCTCACGCACCTTTCTTTTCTCTGGCATAGGTTGAATACCAGCCCAGACGTTCATGCATGGATGTATGATAAAGTCAGCAGCAGCAAGCAGCAGCAAGCAGCAGCAGCATATGCATGCATGAATTACTTAAGAGGTCCGCTTCACGTCACGAGGGTGCCACGATATAGTATATACACAAGCACCCTCAGGACTGATTGCCTGTTACACACATCCTGCTCAGTCAGGCACCACTCAAGTTAAGCTTTCAGCTTTCTTTCAGCTGTCACTCTCTTCTCCTTGTCTCCTTTCTCTCCTTACGCACTTCACTTTTTACTCTCTTACTCTCTCTCTCACACTCATCAACTCGACTCACCCTCGCTCTTCGAGTCAACGCCACGCCAGTCGACGCATGATAGTCGCCAACGCCTGAGCATATTTGACTATTCATCACTTAAAACGAACGACACGGGCCGGCAAGTCTCACCCCAGGACAGGATTCGCCCAGCGACTCTCGCTGATGGCGCGTCTGACATCCCCTAGAGTACAACCTGCACTGATACACTGAATCTCAACTTCCAATTTTCCCGAGTCGTTTGAGAGGACACACCCAGATAGGTAGTCAGATAGACAGACTTATGGTCTTCGCGTCATCAACGGGAATCGATCAAAATCGGCGCGACACGCCTTCTCTTCTTCAAACATACTCTGGCTGTAGCCGGCGGTGAAGGGATATCCGATACCTCTCGCAAGAAGGAAAATATACATATATATATATATATAGGGGAGGCTCATCAGAGGAGAAAGCCCAGAGCTTAGAGAGTGCTTGTGCCTCTGCCAGGATCGAAGGACTGACACCGGTGAGTTGGTGGTTTGCGATTGAAAGCGAAATTGCTGGTGGCCTTTCGATTCTGAAAGGTGTACGGTATACCTGGACTACCTGGTAGCATGGCTTGGTAACTCTGTACCTCAGCGGAAGCTGCTAATGTTTAGTCAATGACTTGGGAATTGTGGTAGTCTCTGACACGTGAGTGGCTGCTGATCCTGGACTATATCGTGGCATGTTTCAGATAATATCGCAGCTTCCACTCTTTGAAGGCTCGGAAGGTTGAGATTTCCTCGAGGACGCCGGCACTATATCTCCCTCACTGATCGCAGAACAGTCACACCATTTGCCATACACCCTCGAGCAACAACGAAGAATCAACCTAGCCCGATATCACTTGCCCCTCTCTACCGACCGTCCACACCCCGACGACGCAACATGCGAGTGACGCTCTCCCTCCCGCGGTGGATGGTCCGAACCGGCCGTTTATCGATCTTCCTCATCATCTTCTTCATCGCCATATTCCTGTATCACCCTTATCAGACTTCCTTCAGACGGTCTTCCACTTCTTCTGCCGTCGACGTCTCATCCTTGTATGACGAGCGGGATGGGGATGAGGAACCTCAACGTGTTTTCGACAAGGACAAGAAACCGCTCCCAAACGTCGATCAGAATCAGGTCAAGGTCGAGCCTGTAAAAGAAAATACTAAACCAAAAGTCCCAGTCCAGCCTCACGAACCCGCAAAGCCTAAATCGAATTCCCACAAATCAGGCAGCAGCAGCAGTAACTCACCTCGAGATCATCTGCCTTGGATTGACCCACCGACGCCTGATAACGTCTTGCCTCCGCTGTTAGTCACCAAGCCGTCGTCACCTGAACTTCCTTTTGTCCGATACCCTCATGAACTGCCTTACAAGGGCACAAGCTACCACTTGTCGGCGTCGGTACACCCTGCCAAGCACCAGCGGAAATCAGAGTTCGTGCTCAACTCGCTGTGGTACATCGAGCAGGACGAGTACTGGGACTGGGTCGGCAAGATGGTTCAGGCAAGACTGCCGACCGTCGTGCCGTTCATTTCGTTCACCGTCGAGTACTCGCTTGAGAACGCGGACAAGGATGCAGAGGAGACGCTGTTCGAGGAGATTCAGTGTCTGACCATTGAGCAAGGGCGACACGAGTACGTTCTGGTCGAGTGCGCTCTGCCTGAATGGGTGAGCGACAAGCTGGACACCAAGAAATCAAGGGAGGATCAGCAAGCTGGAATGGACATGATCAGGCGAGGGACGATCGAGATCAAGGCTTGGGCGGATCTGGGAGATGTGACCAAGGAGAAGACGGAAGGTGTCTCGGTCGAAGACCCGCACCTCGCCTGGAGGAAGAATGCGCATCAGCTCGATCTCAAGGGGAAAGAGACGACGACCGACGACCACGGCGGCGTTCATCTGCACATGGTCACGCACACCATCAAGCCGAGCGACTGGCTCGTCCCGACGGAGCAGGATCACGTCAAATTGAGCGTATGTGTCTCCCCCGTCCGACTTCAGCCAAAACCCAAGGACGACGTGACTCGGCTCAAGGACTATCTCGAATGGAGGATCTGGCACATGTACCAGGGTGTCGGTGCGGTCCATTGGTACGCCCGGGATCCGCTCTTCGGCGTGTGGGTCGACAAGTTGAATTATTACCTCGGCCTGAACGATACCTATCTCACTACGCCGGTCCTATCGGAACTGACGCCCGAAAAGGGCAAGCCCTACGCGGACCAAGCGGTCTGGATTCAGGATTGCCTGATGCGATACGGTTTCACCGATGAGTGGCAGGCTCACATCGACCTGGACGAGTACATGTACCCTCGATACGACGCCAGCCCGTACGGGACCATCCATCGACTCGACAGGCTCGCTCCCAACGTTGCCACTTTCGCGTCCGATCACACCTACTACCGAGGCGAACGTCTGACGGGTGACAACGTGCCCAAGATTGAAGAGTTCAGTCATTTCCCTCGAAACGCGTACACGCATTGGGACACGCTCTCCAAGCACGACGGGTTCAGACGGCAGAAATCGATCCACCGAACGGCGGGAGCCACGCTTCTGTGGGTACACGGCGCCGCCGGTTTGGGCAACGGATACAGGAGGGTGGAGGACGACCCTATACCTGAAGCTGTGAAAGAAGCCGAGACGAGCGGTTCGAAACCTCCCGAAGACGTCGTGTCCAACCTGGAGATTCTGCACGACAGACGACCGATGCCGCAGGCTCTGACGTTTGAGTGGGAGCTAGAGAAGGATATAGCGGATCGGTGGGAATCCGTCTGGAAGAGGATAGGTGACGTGCTGAGCAGGGACGATCTGAGCGAGCTGTATGATGTGGAGAAGCTGTGGCCGGGTTACACGGAGCTTTCGGCGCAAAGAGAGAAGGAGAGACTGGCGGCTGAGAAGCTGGCCAAGGAGAAAGAGAAGGCGGAGAAGGCGGCGAAGGCGGAGAAGGAGAAGGCGGCGGCCAAGAACTAAGCTCTCAAGTCGAGAGTCGACGGTACAGACTCGGGGCAGTGTAAGAAAGAGGTAAGACTGTGCATAGAAGGGGTCAAAAAGGTTGGGCACAACGCCGCGAGGGATGCAGTGTAAGATAGGTCATAGATTGGGTATAGAAAGACAAACGCGGCGGGCGGTACAAATCCAATAGACCCAGTACAATATACAACATACAATAACATCGGTCCTCACAGTTCTTGTCCCATAAGGTTTTTAGGTCTCACACCTCACACTACATACATAGATCAGTCATTCTCCCATCTATTCTATTCATGTCAATACCGGTTTGGAGTACGGGATATGAGCCATGCATCTGGCATCTGGCATCTGGCATCTGGCATCTGGCATCTGGCATCTGGCATCTGGCATCATTCATTCAATAACCTCACGCCGAGCCGAGGTAAATGCGCAGCCTAACTCCAGTCACTCGCAAAGTGCGTACACTCTCATCCACAGATATCAACGTGTGAACAAGAGGCCTGGGATGATCAGACAGAAGAACAAGCGCAGTGCATATTCTCCTTTGTCTTTCTTCTCTAGGAATACTCTCGTCTGTGAGTAAAAGATGTATATAGGATCTATTACGATATATCTGGGTGCCTGGTTACTTACTGCAAGGGTCCCGATCCCGTAGCTGGGGTGAGCGCATCGACAAAGAGGCGAAGATATCTATGATACTCTGGTCCTGGTCCTGGTCCTGGTCCTGATCTTCCGTTTATCCGTTTGTCCATTTGCTCCGTATTCCGTGAAGCCGCTGCAGCACAATAACAAGAAAAAAAATGCCGCGCCTTTCATCTACTCCTAGCTCGCTCGACCAAAAAGTATGTCCAAGGCAGCCCCTTCTATCCCGCTATATCCCTTAACAGATCGGTCGATCGATTCTATTCTAATCGGCTCGGCTCGGTTCGGCTCGGCTCAGCTCAATCGAGTTGAATCGGTCCAATTCTAGATATTGATCTGTATTCCCCTGGCCTGGCCTGGTCCGGTCTCCTCTACATGATCCGACACCCTTGATCATCCTTGTCCAGATCATCCACCAGACCGCCGGCGTCTCTTGATCGACCGTGTCCACCTCGGCCCTGGAGGTCAACGATCAGGACGCCGGCGTTATCTTCGTCTAGTCGGGCGGAGAGGTTGTACCTGTGCGAGTGGGTGGTTGTGGTAGCGGTTGTGGGTGAGGGTGCGCGAGCGTGTGTTCGTGTAACAAGAGCAATATCGAAGCAGGGTCAGGGTGGATAGTAAGTGAAGATACCGGGAGTAGGTGGATTGATCAATCAGAAAGGACAGGAGTTCAGACACCCGGTCAGTCGACCACAACCAAAGCCCACGTCATTCATTATCTGTCCACTCACTTGCGCATCAGATCCTCGACAGCAGGCTTGATCTTCGCTTTCCCACCGACACTATGCAATCCTTTGCCGACAATCACCCTCAGCTCGTCCCTGCCTTCACGCTGAGCAGAAGTGATGGCCGCCTCGGTGCGTTCGATTGCTTCCTTCACGTACAGGCCGTGGAGATCGATCGTGCCGTCGGGCGAGGCCTTGTTGTTTTCTGCGACGGACGTGATAAAACCATGTGTCAGCTATCTGAGATGGATATTAGTGCCAGGAAGATAGGTACCCAGCAAGAACAAGACAGAAATGCAGGGAGGGTATGAGGGATATTCGCTCATGGCGGATCCAATAGCCATAGGGAAGTGATTCAGTTGGGAACTGTAATGATCAGTCGGATGGGCTGAAGAGTCGGGTCGGACGAGGAGTCCGTCACGGATTCTACGAGTCAAGCCCCGAACCATCGGCTCACTCACCATTGAAGATCCACGCTCCGGCCTGATCATCAAGCTCATCCTGCTTCCTCTGGTGTTCTTTGCCTTGCACCGACAGGTCGTGGGCTCGCGCACCGTCTCCTGATCTGCGATCGAATTGCAAAACCAAAAGTCAGCGGTTAGCGAGCAAGCAACTCGTCCACCGAGCGAGCAAGAACGGATTTAAAGGAGACAGACGAAATAGCAAATCGCCAGCAGCTTGCAAACGATACAGTAGCATAGATCTAGATGCGGACTGTGACTGTTTCAATTTGATGCGGAAGTAACCAAACGTCTAATAACACCGCCCGACTCACTGATAAGCCTGCTGAGATTCCGCAAAGCACCGATGAGCCTCATCGCCCTCGCGCCTGGCCCTATTTCTGAGCTCTTGGTAATGCTCGTTGGTGGCGTTGATCTGGTCCTGGTTCTGTGCGTGGTGACCCCGTTCGTCGAAG
>KI669508.1:312466-376162 GCA_000507405.3 Kwoniella heveanensis BCC8398
GGTTCGAAGAAGAGGAGGGGGAAGAGGAAAATGAGAGTATGAAGGAGTTTGTTTGTTTGTTTGTCAAACGATGAGATATAGGTAAGACGCAGGGTCAGCAAGGTTTCGCACGTTTCTTATTTCGGCTCGGTTGCGAGATACGTTGCAGGAGTGCTGAGTGACCTGGCCGTGCAAGATGAATGAGGGCCAGCAAGTAAAATGGCGCAGATATGATGAATGCGACTCAGGCCCAATGATGATCCGCTGCACTCACCTGCCCGGGATGATGAGGCCCGACGACACTTCCACCCGGCGGTGAATGTGGTTTACTCGGACCATGTCCGTTGTTGGTCTGATTCCATCCCTGATGCTGCTGCTGCTGCTGGTGATATGGTTGCTGTTGCTGTTGGAGGTGATACGATTGTTGTTGTTGTTGTTGTTGCTGCTGATGATATCCTTGAGGCGGGTACTGCTGTTGGTGCTGTTGACCTCCCGCTACACCAGCCCAAGTAGGTTGCCCCTGGGGAGGATACGCCTGCTGCTGCTGATTTACTCCATACCCCTGTCCAGGATATCCACCTTGATACCCCTGTTGCTGCTGCTGCTGCTGTCCCTGCTGAGGCGCCGAAGGCTCTTGAGAGGATCCGCAACATATCTTGAGGAGGGATACGAATATCCCCAAGAGGGAGTTGTTGTTGTTGTTATTGTTGTGTTGTGTCATCTTGATACGAGCTAAAAGATAGTGTTGCGGGATAGTAGGTACTGGGTATGTAGCACGGACTGGAGCACGAAGTAAGATCTCTCAAGGGCTCGATCCTAAGGGCGGGGGGTGTCCGAGTGAGGAGAGCCAGGTAAGAGTACACAGATTCGCGATGATGATGAGGGAAGGAGGGATCGGACATGTCGAAGAGTTGACTTTGTTGGTTACTACTACCTGCCGACATCGAGGGATCTATGTGTTTTATTTGGTTCCGCTCCACTCATCATGTCCTCATTCCCCATTTTTTGATATTCAGAACATGGCGAAACACCCTCTGCTAAGCTAAAGCTCAGCTCTGTGTGGTGGTGGGGCTCATGCATGCACGATCAACTCAAACAGCCGCGACAATCCACGGCAAGGGACTTTGGGATCGTGTACGCTTCCAAACACCCAGCTTTCGTCTACGCTGCCGGCGATCGGTCATCCAGCTACAGGCTTACTACGAGGTGAAAGAGGACAAGGTGCCGCTCCCCGTCATCGGAGCGAACGGGAGTAGGAGCCAGAGACACCAAGTGTACGATCGCTCAGGCAATTACAGTCACAGTAGACGACCGCTTGCTGTCCCCTTGGGTGATGTGACAAATGCTGGATATGCATCCTGGAGCTGAGCGAATGTTTCTCTCCACATGACTATCGCGCAGGGTCAAGACCAAATCGTGGCATGGAAGAGGACGAAAATGCATCTGAAAGTACCGGAAAAGCGACGACATGGACGATTCAGATTGAATCAAATGTGTGTGTGTGTGAGAGAGAGAATGGAATGAATGTTTTTGAGTAAACGGACAGAATTAGATGAGGGCGGACAGGTCGAGAGATGGATGACAGGGAAGGACTTGGGAGTTTCAGTGTCGGTCTATCGCTTAGCGGGCTGTAAGGCAAGGCAGATCAGCTCACACTCGGAGGCGCTATCGCGCGTGACGATGAGAATAGAGGTGATAGTGTTGTGCTCGTGAACATAGATCATGGTGGAATTTTTGAGATTCAGTCCGGATGGAAAGGCCAGAAGAGACGGGTGAACAACTTACTAGTGGTCGTCTGAAAAGGACTGTATGTCCCCCGAAGAGCGGTCCATAAACGCGCATAATTCCCCAGTCAGCGGTGTTACGAGCAAGAATGGACTGATTTGATGATATAGCGGGGTGAGAACGGCCGTCGACGGGGTGAAGGGAATTAATTATATGGGGTGGAGCAGATGCTAGGGTCAGTTGCGATTGATCTTCGGACTCACGGATATGTGGTTCGGGAGCTGTGAAGAAAGACGACGGTACAGGCAGAACTGTCAGCTTCCTCCACTTCTTGCTGCCTTGGGTCGAAGAAAGATGGCGGGCGGAGGGATGGTCTGGCACGTTGGAGACGGAGCATGCCAGGTCGCGAACTGCTTGACCCTCTGGACCACGATGAATCAATGGTTTCCACGTTAAGCTGACAGACCCCAACAGGGCGATCCATGCCTCAGTCCGGTACCTGTTCTTCAAAGTAATATAACTCCCTCCATCCACTCCACGAGCTGAAGATAATTCCCACGCCACGGCGGCTATGAAACCCGCGATACTCACCATGCACTTCGAAATGCTCCCATCCTAATGACTGAGTGATCCCAATCCCACGCCATTCGTTCTCCTCAAGGATCCTCAAGAGACCCGAATCGTCAGGCGCGAAATAGCTATTGAGGTCGATCGATCGGATACGAGAGAGATAGCGAAGACGTCTCGTCGAGGACGTGGAACATAATATAGGCGATGCGGATGATTGGTATGGGAAGATTGTAGTTAGAATAGATGGGCGATCGAGTCAGGCAGGAAGTCGCAAGCAAAGCCATGCCAGAGTCAGTATCCGACTAAAACATCAGAACGTACAAACCGACTGACCTCTTGGGTAAAAGCTTCAGGTACTGTTTGGGGAGGATGACATGTCGGTATTCGTACTTATCGTCTGAGTCTGCCATGTTGTGGGCGTACAACCATGATCAGTCTCACCTCACATCGAACTGTGAAAGTGTTTTTTTTTTCATGGCAGATTAGGCATGTCACTACAGCTCACATCGATCCGAGTAGATGATTCTGCAGGAGTACGGGCAGAACGAAGATGAACAAGACGGATAGGCCGGTCAGCGACTACCTTTCGACCACCGAGTGAACCGGAAGCCCTCGAGATTTTTGCTCCGTTCTGATCCAAGATAGCGACTCACCTCTCCGCCAGCTCCTCGAGGGTCGCTCCCTTATTCCCAGGTGCCATGATGGTGATGATAGATTATGTGCGAACGGTCCGTGCTATGTGTCTGTTGTTTTTGTTTTTTTCGATTTCGATCAAATCCCTTCTTATCTCTCTCTGATCGTAGGATTTATCTTCGTGTCCGAAGGAAGTAGGCGATTGATTATCCCCTTTCTTGTTCGAAGCTGACCGCTGCGCGCGTCTCTTGCTACTATGTAGATGATGTGGGTAGGAATCTGATCGTGTATCGGTACTTGTTGCGCTACCAGGCTTGGGTTTCTCGACGCCTTTGAAACGGTGGGAAGCGAATAGCAGGTCGGTGGGGACGTTCAGTTTTCGGGAATCGTAGATAATCAATCTGAACACAGAAGCGTTTGCTTTACCGTATCAATTGCAAATTGAGCGAAAGGGCAAACTGCTCGTCGACTGAGCGAGTAAGTGAGTGCGTGCGTGAGGTACAGGTACGAAGATGCAATGAAAGAGAAGAGCAGAGAGAAAGATAAAAGTGTGAGGTGGGAAGAGGAAGACAATTCTAAGAGAAGGGGAGACGCGTGCTATGTACAGTACGAGTAGTATCTATTCTATTTTCTCCGTTGTACGCTGCTTCTGTATCGGGAAAAACGCGTCAAGAGCAGAGCATGCCATGACTGACGGATTCAATTGTTCAACCAATCGACCCTCACCGTAACTGCGGTAGAAGACCCCCATTAGTCTCTCTTTCTGTTGGCAAGAGCAAAGTCGGCTCAGAGGTGTCTCCAAAAGGTTCTGGGTTCTGTCCGGGACCGTATTCTCAGTAGCAGAGGACAAATCTCGGTTGGGGAGACGACTGATATTCTCTGAAGAACAGACGGGCTAACGACTGTCCTTTCTACAGAGGACGAATTGACTATCACTTCTGGTTTGAGATCGTTTTACGCCGCAGCTATCACTGGCCCGCAGGTACCGGTTGGCTATCATGCTCCGTTCGAGAAGATGACTCACTCTAAGACTCGCCTACGCAGTATGCATTCGCCACCCAACGGTAGTCGTGATGATGATTACTAGTCTTGAGTCAGCTTGATGACCGGGTAACGCAGATGAATAGACACGCACAGCACAGCACAGCACGAGAAATCGCAGATCCTCGTACTAACGCTCCCGAGTACTCTGTAACAAGTTCACTCATGTACGCCATCGTCCATAATAGTGTAGTGTCTGTTCTTCATCACCTCACTTCCTCTTTCGCCGCATCGCCACCCATCTCCTGCCAACGCTTGCGCCGCATTGACAACTGGACATCGGACTCTAAATCTTCGGTCATCTACTACCAGAGCGCCTTGGGAACGCCAGGTATGATCGGCTTGATCATTCGTGGTCGAAGAGGAGCATGACCGCAGACTCGGGGCGGAGCCCAGAATGTCTAGGCACAGATGCTGTCAGGTTCATCTTATCCCTGTCCGAAGAAGAAAGGGTGCTCAGCCAGGTGAGTTGGTCTGATCCGTATCCTATACCCGTATTCCCCCCCTAGATCAAATGCTATGCGACCTTGCGCTTACATTCTACCTCTTTGTGGCCTTTCGAAGCTCCAATGAGTATCGCCGGAACGCGGCATCCCGGTCGAATGGCGCGAACGGTACCGAACGCTTCATTTCCAATTTCAGCCGCACATTAAGCAACAGTTTATCGAAGCGGGGGATGAAGAGGAGTTACAGGCAATGAGCCGGTGGCAAGCTCTAATGACAGGTCCAAGGGCGCTGCACTTGCTGAGTGGGTTGGAAGGAGCTGCTTGTCTGCGCCCGATCCTGGACGGTACCTTGAGGCATCTTTTCGACTATTCCTAGCGGGAGGGCGGCGACGAGAAAACGAGAACGACGATCGGGAGGAAGAGGAAGAGAATGGGTACGAATGGACTCAATATCCAGATCACGAGTACGCTTACTGGATCGACTTTGAGCAAGGGATTTTCGAGTTGCAGTCAGCCTCGCACGAAGAAAGGTGGACGTTTGCTCAGCTCAGGAAGAAAACGGGGTTTTGGATGGCACTGGTCCGATCGCAGATACTTTCCGAGAAGACACTGGAGGAATAAGATAGACTCTCTCGGGCGCAGCGGGTGGCTCTGTTTGAGCAACAGCAACCACGAGCGGAAACCAAGGCGTCACACGGGGAAGCGATGGCAAAATTGTCGATATCAGATGGGACGTGTCATATTCGAATGGCGCTGGATCTCAACACGGATAGAGAGAACCCATACAGTCTTCCTAATGCTTCCAAACGTGTGGCAGAGTATCGTAGTTAGATCGCTATGTGTCCTATTCTTCGCAATGTACTCCACAGCCGATGGATTCGAGGAGGTGCCCAGAGCTTGACTTGATATTGTAGCGACCGTGGTCTCATTTGATAGGAAATGTCAGGATGAATTAGGTTTTCATGGCAGGTGTTGTCCTTAGGACTTACAGGCCTCAACAAGACCCTTAGGAAAGAGGTATTCCTATGCGTTCCCGGATCTCTCATCAAGTCCGACTACGGGTGGTAGCCTCGGGAACGAGCCCCACCTACACCTTGAGCGGACGAAACACGCAGCTGTTAATACGCTACCCATCTGACTCAACCTCCTTAAGTCCCCTCTCTGTCCGTGGCCAAGATACTGCGCAGAGCGGACGGGATAGACGGTCCTCTTGCAGATCTACAGCTTATCATTTCATATAGGTATCACCCCCCTGTTTTCCATCTACGGCCATAGAACACATAAAGCACCGCATCCCGTCCGCTCTGCGCAGTTTTAACATGTGTATCGCTCGGTTAGTACCAGGGTGGGGGACCACCTGGGAATCCCGGGTGCTGTAGTTTTTTAGTTTTTGCTTGACGTTGCTTCTGAGAGAGTCTTGACGTTTTTAGCAACGGTCGAAGATGCTTCAAATCACTCACTTCCTTGCGTTCGTTGAAACGAATAAAGGGTATAAAGGGTCGTCGGTAGATCTCTTCAATCATACCTATCTGATTTGATGCACACACGACTTTGATAGGACAAAAAGGTACATGCACCATCGAGTTATATAATCTCCGAGAAAATGACCTTGTATCCCATTTCCCTCTTGACGCCCGTCTTACCCTACGCCGCAGCCTCATATTCCTTCAACGATCTACCACTCGGGTCATGCTTAGAGTCCCACTCGTCAACCTCGTCATTTCTCACCTTGATGATCTTGTGGGTTAGCGCGCCGTCCGGGAGCGCAACGACGATCTGTCGGAGCTGGTATCCACCCAACTTCGGGAAGACCTTGGACCAAACGACAAAGTACAACGCACAGGCGAAAACGCTAGACGGATGGGGAAAAGATTAGAATGCATCAGCCAAAGGGCGCCATGATAACCATAACGCACTACGCACTAAGGGAACTTGCACTCACATGCCCAGACCGGTGATGGAGGAAGCACCGTAGAAGAAACCGAATGAACTGTTATTGATTCCGCCGGTTGGTGGTACCCAGGGCATGACCAGCAGGAACAAGTTGGAAGCTAAGAAGAACAGCACGACGACCGTCCAGCTTCGGTACTCAGGTCGGGGCAGGTTGAGTCTCTTTCGATCGCGTCGGACGATGAAGAGACCGAACGTCATCAGGGCGAGGAAGAACGACGAAGGGTAGTTTTGAATCGCGACGATGAAGTTGAAGGCGCTTCCCGCGGGCGGGGCGATGACGATGATGAACGATACGACCCAGATTGCGATCAGTGCACCGGTTGGCGTTCCGAAGGGCTTGGTAGTGACCCAGAACTCGGGCCATGGAAGGACTCCCTGTCGACCGATCTCTCGGATCATCCTGGAATGCCCGATCATCGTGTTGAGGATGTTACTCGAGGCGCTCAGAACGGGAAGGATCGTTAATCCCTTTGCGGCTTTCTCTCCGAAGACCTTTGCCCAAAAGGCACTGGCGGTGACCTGGGTCGAGTTCCTGATCTCGTCTTTGGTCACTGGGAGGGGAGGGAATGAAGGTCAGTACGACCGATGTACATATATGCCAAAGGAACCCTCGAAGCGGACTTTTGACGCCGACCGACTCTGAAGCCAAACGCGATCTCACTCACAGACTGCAAAGTAGGCGATGTTAGTCAACATATACAAGATGGCGACGACGATGACCGCGGTGTTGGCTGTCCGCTTGATCGTCTTGATCGGGTTTTTGATCTCGTTGGCCATGTTGAAAGAGTTGGTGTAACCGCCGTAGGAGAAGATGATGTTGACCAAGGCGTTCGACAGGCTGTAGCCGTTGTTCCTTGTGCCCTCAAACGCGTTGTGGAAGCTGGCCTTGGGCTCCGGGACGGACTTGAGGTGACCGCCAAGGGCGACGAAACCGGGGATGATGATGAGGAACAGTGTGATGATCTTGACAACGCCGAACACGTTGGATAGTCGAAGGGCAAGGTTGGTGTTGAACCAGATTGCTGGGGGAGGTAGAGGAGTCAGTCAAAGCAATGGTTCCACGGACTAGGCAGCGATCTGACACTCACGCAGACTGATGATGGTCAAGGCGGCGATACCGACGCCCTTTGACTGCCAATCGGTAGGGGTATGATCTGTCATCCTAAAGATGTATTCGGCGACGACTGGGGATTAATAAACGTCAGTTAACTATCTGGCCTCGAAGAGTATCCGACTTACCGATGACGTTGGAGCTGACGAAGGACAAGATAACCGTTTGAACCGCAAATGCCACAGGGAAGAAGTACCTCGGTCTTCGATAAGCCTGCTCCAGGAAGACGACCTCGGCGCCGCTACGTGAGGGGAAGTAGGCGGTGAATTCGAGATAGACCGAGATACCGGCGAGGGATATCAGGAGACCGATGGGCCAGTAGAACAAGGTCAAACCGACTGAGCCGAGGGATTTGAGCAGGCTGGAGGCTAAGAAAGTGTTCCATTGCTCAACGTCCAACTCAGGAAGGACTAAATGCGCAAGCAAGCCCGACACCGGACCTGGTCATCGCCGCACTCACGGAAGGAGAAGATACCCGTTCCTATCAACATGGTGATGTTCAAGAACAACGCCGACCACCAGCCGACCGAGTAGCCGAGCGGGTTCTGACTCTCCACCGGTGCACCCGAAGCGTCTTGGATCGTAGCTTGAGCGCCATTGCCTCCTTTTTCACCCACAAACTGATCTTTGCCGTCGACGTAGAACTGAGGGACGCCGAGGGCGGGTGGGGTTGAGCCTGGAGAGACTTGATATGAGTCCAGTTCGGACTCCTTCTCCTCTTTGTACGACATGGTGGTTGATTCCTTAGTTGAGGCCCTTTGAGCCTGATGGTGGAGCGTTTTATGCTGTCCTGCAAGACAAGACGAGAGGGCCGGGGGTGGTATTTGACGAGGAGCATGGAGGCTCGACCGCACATTTGCCTTTATATACAGCAACTTCCTCTCCAATCATACTCTCACAGAACGATGGCAATCCCGCGCGCCCTCAAGAGATCCGTTGGCAGCCGCTTCGCTTAGCGTAATTCACGGGTGGTAAAGCAAAGATCATGTCGCAATGATGGTGAGAACCACGATATTTCCACTTCTTGAGCGCAAGTTCACACGTTCACGCGTAAAAATAGTCCCCACACCGTCCACCGAACATCGTGTATAGCCAGCGACAAGCCAGATTGGAACCGATCACAAGGAAGCACATTTCCCTTCTCAATCTCCTATCTGCCACTGTTTTCCCGAGAGTATGGGTGCCAAGCACGAAACAGATGATGTGCGATAACGAAAGAGGTAAGCTTGGGCGGCGGCAGCCGCGAGACTGAGGCAGTCACTCACCACGAATCGGCCGATTGCCATTGCCATGCATCGTATCATGTGAACACTGACTGGTGAAGTATGTATGCGTCGCTCACCAGAGGGTCAGGGCGTTTATAGATCTCGCTTGAGCGACTTGCACTAGCTCAGAAAACGCGATCGCACCATCTTGCGTCAAGGAGAATTGTCCACATTAGAGCTACACTCTAGAAGAACTCGCTGAGGTCATATGGCGCCACCGCCTCGGCATTCTCCGAGCTGGCTGGGCGTGAGGGCATGCATGGACGAGCATCCTTAGCAGTAACAGCTGATGGTTTAGCCGACACAGAGTGGTTTCGCAGCTTTGGTTGTTCTTGACAAAGCATACAGGGCGCGGGAGACGCTGGGCGAACCTGGTCATGCGCTTGTCAGGTGAGTGCTTCCCCTTGGCTTGCAGCTGCGCGTAGAGCGCCTAATGACCTACTGCAAGGAAGAAGCTATCGAGAAGCACATCGCTCTCGCGGTATTGCCAACATCCTCGGCAGTTCTCGAGACGGCGCTGAATCATGATTTATATCCATGCATACATACTTCATGAAACATTTCACACGGGATCACGTCTGTCTTCGTCGCCCAGACAAAGCTACAAAGCCAGAAATAGATACAGAATGCCTAGCCAGCCACGTCTTTAGTCTTGGTCCCAGCCTCCCCTTATCCTTTCCCAGTTTCATCAAGCCGTTACGATCAGTGCTGCTGCTGCTGCTGCTGCTGCCCCTCTACCTGTCGCTGGAGCGCGGTCTTGGTCTTGTGGAATCGCCATGGCTTGACACCAGAGTCGAAGAGCTCGTCAAGCTCAGCAGCGGTGAGGCTAGAAGATAGGACAGGAACGGTCAGTAATTGTACACTTTTGTCTATTATATGTGAGGTGGAAACAAGTTCACTCACCCTTTAGGCTCCGGGATGATGAACCATGAAGCGATAGCGGCGGGTGCACCCAAACCCGTATAGAAGAAGGCCGTCTTCAAGCCCCAGTTCCATGCCGTAGTGCTGAGCATGTAAGGCACCAAGACGTTCATGATGACACCGCCGACACAAGAGATGGCCGCGGCAAAACCGGCAGTGAACGGTCTCAATCGCTGAGATGACAATTCACCGACGAAACCCCATCCGGTGGATCCGGAGCATTGGAGGCCGACAACTGGGAGATGGAAAAAGGCACATACAGTCAGATGAGAGCTGGAAGGGTCAGTCAGTCAAATACGATCAAAACTCACTGTAGACGCAGGAGAAAAACACCAAGAGCTTGTTGGTCGCGTCCGTCGTCGGAATCACACCCAGAATACCAATCAACGTCACGGCGACGAGCATAGTGGTAAGACCTCCGCAACAGACGTTCCGTCGACCGATATAGTCGACGGAGACAGCGACCAGGAGGATGATGACGAGCTGGATACCGTTGGTGATGCACGTCACAGCGAAAGGATCCTGGATACCGGCCGTCTTGAAAAAGTATGAAGCGTAGGTGTAGAACAAGGTGAGACCGAGGACTTGCTGGGAACTGAGAGCCCAAGTACTGGCCAGCGTTCGTCGCTTGACGAGCGCAGAATAGGCTTAGCTTCCGCTATCATGGCTCCAGCGATAGCACATGATAGATTACTCACCAGGTTAGGGCCCTGGAAGATGGCGTACCACCTCTCACGGCCTGATGCCGCAGCGACTTCCTTCTCGTGAGCGATCGTCAGGGCGAACGACTCGTATTGCTGGTCGATGTCAAAGTTGTCCACGTTCTTGTAGATTCGGCGCATGTTTGATTTCGCTCGCTCCTCATAGCCTCGAGCCGCGCACCACATGGGGGACTCGGGAAGGATGATATAGATGATAAGCATGATGCCGATTTGGGCCCACTAGATGAACGGAGCAGGGGTCAGCTATTAGTGATAGTATTCGGCATCTATAACGCATGCTTGACTTACCTGGGTGTAGATAGGAACCCTGAACTCGTCGGGAGCATAGGTAGACATGACCTGAAGAGCGACTGGGGCGAAGAAGCCGCCGACGGAGAACCAGAAGTTGTACATCATAAGGAGGAAGCCTCGGACCCGGGTAGGAGCGACCTCGGAGACATAGGTGGGCGTGATGAATTGAAGGGAGCCGACACCGATACCAGAGAACAGCTTGGCGACGAACTGTGGAGGAGGCATTGAGAGTTAGCTTCGTGGACGTAAGGTACAAAGATCAGCCCGTTACCCACCCAGACCTGCCACTGCTTGGCGGTCGACTCGCAGATGACTGAAGCCGCGAGGATGAACCACAAGAGGAACATGGCTGGCTTTCGTCCGAATCGATCAGCCAGGCTGAAGGGGAAAATCAAATGTTGGTAAGGCTCGACGATCATCTACAATAGAACTCAAACTCACAAGGGTACAGAGGTCATACCGATGATCTGTCCGACCGATTGGATCGTGCCGATGGCCGACAAGACCGGCGCCGACAAAGCTGGTGCCCCTGTGGAGTCGGTCGTCGTAGCAAATTGCTTCACAAATCCAGGGTTGGCGATAATGTTACCGTTGATACCGACTGCACGAGGGTTCAGCGTGTTTCTCCACTTCCGCGCGTGGGTGATCCTTACTCACTCTGGTAACCATCGGTGGCCCCCGCGAACGTCGCAAGGAAGCAGTAGGCGAAAGCCCACTTGAACTCTTTGACTGTCTGGGGGATAGACAGCGTTTCATAACCCGTGGCAAGTTGACCCTTCTGATAGGCATCGTCTTTCGCATCAATGACACCTTGCTCGTTGCCAGGCAGCTCGGCGTGCAGGATATCTGCCTTCTCTTCGTATGGTGAGTTGCTCATCGTGTGACTGTAACTCTCTCGATGGATGGTCGTTCTAAATTGAATCGCTGAGTGGATGGGTTAGTCTCTCTCTCGTCTTGGACTTGGCAGTCTGGTTGATATTTATATCCATACGATGTTGTTCGATCGAGAATGTCAATGTCAATCAGAACGCTGGTCCCACATCCGGGGCCGCAGCGGCAAGGTATGGCCCCGACCTGAGGGGCAAAAACGGGAAAAACGTCCTCAAAATCGGTCGAAATAGCCTAATAGGGGGGGAGCACACGCTGCGCGGACTCTTGTCTTACCGTAGTTCCCCGTGCAGATCTTTGCGATTATAACGTACCAAAATCCTTCTTTCGGTGCATTCCCTTACCGGTCGCGTGGCGTAGACGTCGACGGGATCTACTCAAAACAAGGGGAGTGAACATGTAGGACGGGGTATGGGTACTGGCTTAGCCTATTCACCGCGATTCGAAGACTACACGTGACAGGGTTCATGAGCTGATGCCGTGAAGGCTGACTCGAACACCTGAAGGTTTGAGTCAAAGGATTATCGGGAGGCAGCTGATCCAACCGGCTCGGTCGGAGCTAAGAATAACTCTGCAGATGCTCGGTAGACCTGATCAGACCTTACAATCCCAGCAAGTTGACGGGCCATACTCATGCCGGGCACGTTAGGCGCCTGACCAAACGACATCTCTCTTGCAGGACCGCTTGACGTATACGGTTGTGATGCACTTTCGCGCCAAGATACCCATTGTATACGACACACATCTTGCATCGGTTCAGAAGCTTCTTACAAACTACAAACAATGAAGCTAGCCACACACGACCCAGGCACCTACGCGGCCCATTCGTTGGGCCTTATTGGCGCAAAGTGAGGAACGAACGCGGGCGGAGGGAAGGGAGGTAGAGTATATGGCACACTATAGCTTCGTTTCCCACTGCCGACTATCTCTACCTCCTCACTATTCGGAAGCTGCACTCGAGCGGTGCAGTTGGGGGGCACTTCCAGCTCCAAGCGGAATTCACCTTGTACAATCTCCCAGCTCACTTCAATCTTCCCGTACGGACTCGTATGAGAAGTGTTGGCGGACGTGATCGTACCCCCGGGCATGGGCTTGACGGAGATCTCCTTCCAGCCGGGAGACAACGGACTGAGACCTCCGATGTATTTGTGCATAAAGGTGGCGACGCTTCCCAGGGCATAGTGATTGAAGCTGGTCATTTCGCCCGGGTTGATAGACCCATCCGCAAGCATACTGTCCCAACGCTCCCAAATGGTGGTCGCGCCAAGCAGCACCGGCGAGAGCCAGGAAGGGCACTGTGTGGCTTGCAGCATACGGTATGCGTGGGTGAGAAGACCGTTGTCGGCGAGCGTGTCGAGAACGATCGGAGTGCCAGCGAAACCGGTGTCGATGAGCCAGTTGGCCTTGGCGACTAGGTGCTCGAGGCGAGCTGCGAAAAGAGCTCTATAGTCGACCCGACTCTTACATGCTGGAGGAATGATATCGTAGTGCAGCAGAAGACACAGAGCTGTTTGAGTCTCGCTGAGCAAGCGGCCAGACGGGGTGACATACTCGTCATAGAATGCCTGCAGCAATCGCAAGGCTTGAGTCCGATACTCGTCCGCTTTGTGTACACGTCCCAAGACCTTTGCAATCCTCGCGGCTGTGCGGGTGGAATGGATCAGCCAGGCATCGGCGACCAGGATGTTATCGGTGGGACCCATGTTGGGCGTTTCTGGTGGTGCTCGGGGCGCCAGCCAATCGCCCAACTGGTCGCTCTCGCGGCTCCACAGACCGGTCGCCTGGTCCCGCTTGACACCATGGTCAAGCCACATTGCGATCGAGTCAAACTGCTTCTCCAAGACCCCTCTATCGCCGTGAGCTCGGTGCAGTTCGTTGGGGACGATGACCGCTGCGTCACCCCAGATCGCTTCCGGGGTAGAAGTGTCGGTGCCCGTGTCGGGGACAAAGATGGGCACGACTCCGTTCAGGTTACGTTGATCGTGCGCGAGATCTTGGAGCCATTCGCCGAGGAACCCAGACGTGTCGAAGAGATACGACATGGTAGGTGCGAAGACGCAGACGTCACCGGTCCATCCCAATCGCTCGTCTCGCTGGGGACAATCGGAAGGGATACCGATGGTGTTGGCCTTTGTGGACCAGACAGCGTTCTGATGGAGCTTGTTGATTAGTTGGTGGGAGCACGAGAATGATCCGGTTGGTGCCATGGAGGACTGTAACACGACAGCTTCAAGGTCATCGAGGGTGATCGAGGGCCAGCCGGTAATCTCGGCATAGCGGAAGCCGTGAAACGTGAACTTGGGCATGTATCCTCTAATTGACTTGCCAGGAGAGAGGATGATCTTTTCGGTGGCCGCGGCGAAACGTAGTGGTCTGACGCCCAGCTCTCCATATTCCAGAACCTCGGCATGGCGGATGGTGATCTCGGACGAAGATCCGGACGGAGGGTCAGACAAGATGCGAATGACGCCGCCCAGATTCTGACCGAAATCGATGATCGTCTTGCCAGACGGGCTCATGGTGATTGACTCGGGTGCTCTGGTGTCGACAGCCCTGATTGGCGGGCTCTGCGAAGCGAATATCTCGATGGGGGGAAATGTAATCGATTGTGCTGGTGACCAATCGGCGTCCTCGAGATCCGACAGGCCAAGGTCGATTGTTTCTCCGTTATAGATCTCTGAGCTGATCAGAGCGCCGTAGGACCATTGCCATTCACCTTGGACAGGCTGACCATCAATCTCGAGTTGAGCCAGAAGACCGATGCGATCGCCAAAGATGTTATTCTGACCTCCTTGGTACCCTAGCCGACCGGCATACCACCCCTCGCCTACCCATGCCGAGAGTACATTGTCTCCCTCCTTCAGAAGATCGGTCACATCATACGTCTGGTAGGGTAGACGGGACTTGTAGCTCGTCCAGCCGGGGGTGAGGGTATCCGCTCCGACGCGACGGCCGTTGACGGATGACTCGTAAACGCCAAGGGCTGTGATGTATAGGCGCGCTCGAGTGTGAGAATGATCGGAAGGAAGGTGGAGTCGCTGGCGCAGGAGATACGGTCTCTTGGTCGCCGTCAAGTCGCTAGGAGGCGCCGAGGTCATGAATTGGGCGGACCAGTCGTTGACATCTAGGAGACCGGTCTCGACGTGTGTTTCGTAGCGATTGGTCCAGATGCCATTCTTTCCACATGCTCGGATCGAGACGAGCACCCTCTGCCGACTACTCAAGGGAGCTGCTGGCCAGGGAACGAGTGCTGAGCTTTCGGATTCGACGCGGAATGACTTTGACGAGTCGAGAGATCCAGATTCGTCCTGGGGATAGATGGAGCTCGATGGTCAGCAGAGTAACCCTATTGACCCCTTCATGTACAACTCACTGGTGTCACGCTGATCTCGTAGCATTGCTGTACCCAGTCCGTGCTGTCCCCACCGAACCTCCATGACAGGCGAGGGGAAGAATGACCGATACCCAGAGGGTTGTCGTAGTGCTCGAACCTGACCTGGTTGATGGTTGGTGCGGCGGTCATGATGGGGGACGTGCTGTGGGATGGGTGGTCTGCAACACCAAGTAGGACAGGATAGACGACCAAGGCAAGATGATGAATTAGCGGACAAGGAATTCTGGGACATTTTGGGCGACCTCTTCAGGATGTATGCTTTTGACAAATCAAAGCTCGATGCAAACTGTCGATCATCTCGGTTCAATGGGGAACCGATCGTGACGGAGGATTAGCCTATAGCGGGACAAGTGACATAACCCCCGGGGGCACCGGCGAAACCCCCGGTGATCACCATAGCCGCGGGCGACTCTTACCCTACATCGCGAGGTATCAAACCGAGTTTGAGTTTGTTCTTTTCGTTTCTTCTACCCGCTCCTCCGGTACTTGAATCGTCAACAGTCCGTCTCGTCTGCCTAAAAGATCTCTCTTCCCGCCAAATCTAGCCTAATGCCGCCCCAAGATTCGGAAATCCCTCCTGTTGGTGTCTCTAGAAGTCGGAGGGGTTGTCAATCGTGCAGGCAGACCAGAGTGAGTGTGTTTACCCCTACCCGCTCTTCGGCTTGAGGTTGCGCCGTCGTGAACTCATCAACTTCAACAGGTAAAGTGCGACGAGGTTCATCCAACATGCGGTCGATGCCAAGCTCGATCGATTTCTTGCGAGTATCGTGCTGGATCTGGTTCTCAAAAACACAGCAATCCACGCACGACGTTGAGCTGCGAATGGTGTCGGCGTCGAAAGGTGCGTCGTTGGCGTGCTTTGACGTCTGAAAGAGATCGTGGGATGGACGAGGGAGGCTTTCCTTTGAGCTGATCTTAGTCGCTTCCAATCTTCAGATCCGCTGTCGCGCCGAGGGGGATGGAATCGCCTGTGAGCAGTGTCTGAACAGGAGACAGAAATGCTCGAGAACGGTAATGGGAACCGACAGCCAGGGAGGTGACCCCCAAGACACCGAAAGACCTATGGCGGGGCACACTATCACCAGCGGCGCTGTCCCAGCCGGCCCAACGGAGATGACCACCAGTCCACTATCTAGCATCGATCCAACAGCTCAATATAACTCGTCTTGGCCGCCAGCGTCGGTACCGACTCAGGCGACGTGTGTTAGCAGCGAGAGTCATGTCATGAAGGATCTCGTGAAAGTGTACTTTGCTTCTGTCCATCGTGAGTGGGCGCGTCTACAGGCGAGGGAAACACGTAATCGGTAGACGCTGACCTTGGGCGTGCACAGATTTCGCCTACTTGTCATTCGTACACGAGCCGGACTTCTGGGAGCTGTTCGAACGGGGCCGGGCTCCGCAGGGACTCACCACCCTGATGGCTGCCTTGGCATTAAGGTGAATGATTGTTCAATTTCATCGTATTGATAAAGCGTCTGTGGTCTGGTCGACCCATTGCTGACGCGTGTGCCTCAGATTCGGCTGGCAAGGGTGCGAACCGTCTAGGTTGAAATTGGCGGACCAGTGGGCTTCAGATGTCAGCGATAGTCTGATCCGTCGTATATTTGACGAATTCGGAGCGGTCGAACTGATGGTGAGTACTGGGAAGAGAGTATCCGAAGTCGTTGTTCTTGGATCCGTGCTGAAATGTGAGTCACAGGAAGTAGTACTCTGCCAAACCTACAACTTTCTGAGCGGTCGATACTCCCAAGGCATGGTGATGGCAGGGATGGCCGTGAGGTAGGTTGCTGCTCATGAGAGGTTTGAAACAGAAGGCCTTGGCTGACCCGACGACCCCTTTCTATGCTACTCCACAGGATGATGACCTTTCTTCGCCTGAACGAGCTCGATCAATGGCCCCGACAAGCCAACAAGCCGTTGATTCATCGCGAAAGCCTGAGAAGACTCGCTTGGTCCGTCTGGTTCCTGGACGCGACCCTAGACGGGGGTAACTTTGGCGCCTCGACGATACACGACGAGTCATTCACGATACAGCTACCCTTTGACGACAGGCCTTTCCTTCAGCATAAACATGTCGTTACAGAGCCTCTGGTGCCCCCTCCTCGGACTCCAGGGAACCCCGTCTCTTCAGATTCCTTAGACCTATCGGCACACCTCATTCGGGCCATGTACGCTCGTCAAGTTCTGGCCCAAACTCAATCCCGTATACAGAAACGTATCATCCCCCTCGAAGCGACTGGCGACTGGGTCAAGACGGCCGAGGAGAAAGCCGAGATGCTGTTGGAGAGCATGCCTTCAGATCTCCAATATAACCGATCGTTGTTCCTGGTCTTTCGCGATCGCCACCCGACGATTGTTTGCTTGCACATGGTGCGCAACAACTGTCAACGTCATAGATCATTGCTACGGATGCTGTACGAACAGCAGACCTCGAGCCAGACATACGACATTCGAGCAGAGCGCATCTGTCTCATCGAATGTGCAAGGAGCTGCAGTCGGATCTTACAAGACGCTCTCGAGTACAACATCCCCCTTGATCCTCAAATCGGCATGCACGCGTACAACGCCATCGAGATCTTGCTATTCCAGCCGGGTCGACTGTATACGGAGGAGCATATCGTGGATGTCATCCCGCGACAGGAAGTGTTGACGCATCTCAAGCCGTTGATCGAGGTGATCCGGCTCTTAGCTCCTATATGTCCGCTGGTCGCTCTGATCGTGGGTTAATTTGTCCATCGATTTGAGTCGTCGCTGAATGCGCAATTATGAATCCTCCCGCAGTACCCCGAGGCGATCAATCGGATGATTCAGATGGGATATGTTGACGAGCTGTCCAACAATGATGTCATGGCTGTCCTGCAGTGAGTCTGATTCATACCAATCATCTGTCTCGATTACCTGACGCGCCCACAGGAAGGTTCACTGCGTCGATCATGCGACTCAAGAGTTCGACTGGACCGAATCTTTCTGGAGGTACGAGATGTTCCTGTCTCGTCGAGCCAGAGCGACCGCTTTGGCTGCTGTCATCAACAACGCACCCCCTGGGACAAGCTCTCAAAACGGCCAGGACACCGAATCTCCAGAGAACGCTCTGCTGGAGGACGCCTTGCAGGAAGTACCATCCATCCCTGCCAGCTCGCAGGCTCCCATCACGCCATTGTTGCATGGCATCCTCCCCGAATTCGCGTGGGATAGCTCGGTACCTGGACTCACAAACGGTAATCAGTCAACACATGAAGTGATAGGGTTGACAGAACTGATGGAAAGCACGGAATGGTCTCAACCTTTGCCACCGGGAGAGGTACACACTGTCAACGATCCTCTCTCTCGGCTTCACGACCTTTTCGAAATACGCACGAATCAGAACAGCCCTTCCCAGCCTTATCGCGACACCCCGTTCAATATCGTGGAAGCGGATCATTCGGACTTTCTGTCGCCAAGCGGCCAGGCGTAAAGGGCACAATCACGCATAAGACGGCATGGGGGGGAGAACACATCGAAGGGGAGCTCGACGATCAAGTGCTGTCAAACTTTATGCAATGACATGCATGCTCATCACACGTGCAATCTGGGGCGACGCGGTACTGCTGGCAAGATCTCTGTGCAGTATTCCGTCTACGCACGAGGGTATCTGATCGTCGGAGCTGCCAACGCATGGTCTAAACTCATTTTCACTGCTCGATGGCGCTCGAGTACGCCGCAAAGTCAAACATATTGGCCAGTTCCATATTGCCGTCGACAGGATTGGCGGCTCCATAAGTGTCGAAAGGGTTATTGACAATCATAGGGACAGACAGGCGAGCTTCGGTTGGCGCGGGTTCACTCGACGTGATCGAGGGCGTGTAGCCCAGGTTTGTGACCAAGCTGGGAAGTATCAGGGTGATCAATAACCACAAGAGAATAAACACGCTCCAAATAAAGAAAGTCGCCGGAACCCACCTGAACAAGTCCTGCTGAAAGTTCCCTTGCAGCATCGATCCGAGATCTTGCACTTTCTTCTGCCATACATCGGATGTTCCGCTGACACTGCTTTCGCGCTGCTCGAGCCCGGCGGTATCAGTATCTCGAACCGCTGAGAGCGCTACTGCAATGGATGAAATGTCCCGAGCCGACTGCTCATTGCCGTTGTTGTTAAAGTTGTCTCCGACCGGCTGCTCCGGTTCAGCATCCGAGGTATCCCCTTCCATACCATCGACCAGGTCGTCAAAGGCTATTCGGAAGCTCTCTGTTGGGTCGATCGGTCGGAGGACTGTCAGCTAAGCAAGTCTTTCCCCCTAAAAGGTGAGCGGTCACGTACGGGCCTCGGGAAAGAGGGTAGCATAGGCTACCAAGACACTCGAGCATGCCCTGATGGCCCGCGCCGCTCTCCTAGGCGAAAGGATGTCCCGCTGACTTGCCAGAGCGTGGAGCAAGGTGAGTCCCGATACGAAATTGGAGTAGAGCGCGGCCATTGAATGGGCTGGATTGTCGGAAGACACTGTCTGGCTCTCTAGCTACATGGCGATCAACACGAGTCAGAACGAGTTTGTCTCCTTATGAGCATGCTACTCACCTCGCAGCATTGTGCTGCGGCTTCCGCTACCTGGCGCAAGTAGGGGTGATTTCTGCTGGTGCAGAAAATCTATTGTGGTAGGTCAGCTTTGGATATCTTCATACCTACACTTGATAACCTAAAAATCCCGAGGGCTTACCATCTGCGGACGAAGAAGTAACGTCACCGCCTGTCGTGATGAAAGCAGAAAAGGATCAGCTCTCGGCCCAGCTACGACACGGCTGGCAAACTACTGTACTCGCCGTGTAGTATCCCTTCCAGAAGCGATGTCGATCTAGCATCGGCGGACGAGTACGAGGATCTTTCGGCGGGCTGTTCTGCAATGGCGTTGAATCCTTCCATATCTGCAATTTCTGCAAGAACTCGTTGATTTCCTCGTCCGCCATGGGGTTTCGAGCTTTCAGCCTTGACCTGAGGGGGCAACAAGTCGGTCATCTACAATTGTGCTGACGCAATATGGCCTCAGATAACAAACTCACATGATACCAGACCGAATCCTGTACAGCCTGATCCAGTGACACGCTGAGGACATCTGCACCCGGGGCAATCCACCTTTCAGCGGTCAGATGGGATGAAGGGGCAGAACACAATTACCAACGCACCGATGTAATATTCCCAGGCTGGCCAAAACGCCGTTTACGGGCAGTCGACAGGATATCAGGGTCCGTTTGATGGCAATCCACGTCTAGTGGCTCCTGCAATGGCAGTGGGGGAGGTGTCAGTTGGACCAAACAAGGAAGGACTTGACGGTTGGGGCTCTAAACCCACCTCAACGTCGATCTCGTCGTCACTGATCGACTGTTGAAAATGAAAGGGCGATTAGGTAAGCTGCTGCTGCTATGATACATCTTCTGGATCGCTTGTTAACTCACCAAAGGTCGGCCGAGTGCTGCTGACACTAAGCGATCGATTGTGTATATCGACCAAAAAACCCGGCTTCGCACCTCGCATCCTAACGGATCGCTCTTGTACAGTGCCTATAGTAGGGCATTAGTTCTGCCCAAAGTCATTCATTGCCAAAGCGGGGAACGTGCCTCTGAGCAGCGCTTGTGCAAGCCCCGTTCTATACAGATCCTCATCGCAAAGCCGACCAAGTGCCTATACGCCAGAATCAGGTGAGAAGATGCGCTGAAGGGGAAGGACAATTTATGTCGCAGGAATGACCCACCATACAGACGGTCCGTCCTATTATGTGATGTCAGGGTCTCTGCTCTTATGCTTGATGATAGACGTGGCTCACCTCTGCTCGAAAGGAATACATAGCCATCATAGCCAAGGCCTGTATCGAAAATATATCCTGCTTGACCAGTACATCATCGAGATATTGCATCGCGGCAGCAAAGTAATGCTGTGGCGAAGTAGGTTTCAGCGCGACACTGTGGGCAGGGCAGTCGAGACGCACTTTTGCTGAACTATCGGCAAAGACTCCGGGAGAAAGATGACCTGGTAGAGCGAGGGTATCCGTTGTCAGTCGTTGCTGTTAGGATCGATCCAATGAACAACTACTCACATGCTCCGACAGCGTAGACGAGCCACAGGAAGAAGGCGCCTGGAAGATCGCAGCGAGCGAGTCAGCCGCAATGTTCAGGACAAGCGATCAAAAACGAACACACCTCTCCTATCGTCTTGGCTAAGAGGTTGCTCGTGTGATACACACAGTCTTTCTCGCCGTTTCTGCCAGTCTGCGAACAAGGCTATCGAGTAGGATCGTCATGAGCGGCTATATAGTTGATGGGGAAAGCGGGTGTCTGCACTCACGCCACTGATCTGAAAATCAGCAGCAGCAGTAGCAATCACCAGCACAAGATATACCGGCTCACCTGCATGAACGGATACCGGGACTGCACGTGAGAGTACGCAGCACGATACAACGTCTCTGCCGAATCTCGATCGGGTGCCAGAGGCATATGTTCCGGAGATATCGTTGGAGATGGATGGTCCCTAATCCAAGGGCGAGAGGAAGACCATCCAGTTGCAGTGTGCTGTGTGAAGGACATGGCGGAGTGATTTTTCCCACGAATTGACCTATTGTAGAGTCAAGAAGAACGAGGTGAGAACCCTCTCACGGGTCACTCCAACACGATCGAGTCAAAAGATCCACTCACACCCCCGCAAGCTTGGCAAAGGACAGTCCCGACAGCTCGCCAATATACGGGGTTTCTGCAAAGGCCTTCATGGAGAGGCGGTTGACATGCTGATTGATTGCCGATTCGAAATTGTCATTTTCATTGTCGTCGAGCGACATATGCGGTGGCGACGAGGGTCCTGGAATTTCACAGGGCTGGTCGATTGCTGCTGTGCATCCATGGGAATGGTCATCGTACACGGTCGTTGATCTTTGAAGGGTCTGCTGTGGAGATATGAACTGGGAATGGCTGGTTTCCGTGGATACAAGTGTCGTAGGGGGTGGAGTGATTGGCATATCTTGCTGGTTAGCGGTGAGCGCTTCAGAAGTGTCATGGGTGGAAGCGAAATGTACTTCCTGGCCGTTGACGCCAGGACGTGAAGGACGATGACGTCGGTCACGATCACGATCAGCCCTTCTCGTCGATGAAAGATGGTCCTGTACATTGACGTTGGTAGGGTCGGCACGGAGTAAGGCGGATTCGAGGAGTGCACATCGTTCCTCGAGGGCGGCTATATAGCTGAGGAAGCAAACGTCTGTATTAGTACTGCGCCTAGTTCGGAAGGAGATTGATTACCTGCTCGCTCACTTCAATGAAACTTCATCGGCCCTCTTGACCACTGGAGACTCAAAGACGCATTCTACGCCTGTACACGATCAGGTTGATGCTTGCCGCACTCTTATTTCACAATGCATGCTCACCGACTTTGTAGTGCACGCAGTTCCCACAGGGATTATCACCATCACATCGCTGCTTGCGAGCTAATACGGGGAGTGCGTGAGCGGGAATATCATGATTGTGCAGTACCATATCATCTTGACTGACATTTGCATCGAGTACCTGGGTGATGTTCGACAGAACATCGCAAAACGATCAGCTTGAGTGGAACAAACAGATACAACACGACCAAGAAGTGCCAACTCACAGGCATTCCCACAACGTCGAGCCCGCTTTCGAGCCCTCGGCGGCTCTCCTTCCGAAGTGACTGTGCCATGGGGCGATTGACTCATGGTGGTGGTTTGTGATGATTGTTCGGAAGGGCGCGAACAACGATTCAATCCTTTCGAGACGTATGTATATGGGAGGATTCCGAAGCAGCGCAAACAAAGTGAAGCGTATTCCGACAGCATCATCTTCGGAATGAGATCCCGTAGCGAACTTAACCCTTCCGCTTTGGGTGATTGGAAGCCTGCGTCTATGCTCCAATAGGAACGGCGCGATAAGGGTTGACCGCCGTAAGGGTTCATTGCGTTCCTACCTTTTCGGGGCAGCACGCGTTTAGTGACAGTTAAGCATAAGCATCTGAGCATCCAAGACAAGGTCTATCTACTACAACAGCGCACTAGGGACCCCAGGAAGCGACTTTATCTTTCCCCCGTGAGCCTGATGGAACACCTTTGCGACTTGTTTCGCGACCGCAACTAGTTTTCGGTCCTTGTATCGGCCGGTAACCAGGCTCAGGCCGATGGGCATGCCATTCTGGTAAACGCATGCTTTAGCATTGGGTCCCTTGTTTTGCTGAATGAACATCAACTTACCTCGCCAGCAAAGCCTGGGACGTTGATAACGGGAACCTGTAGTCCAGTCCAGGTTCCACAGAATATCGCTACAAGCGTAATCATATCAGGCGACATTAGCCAAATCGTGCAGCGCACAAAATGCACAAAATCCGTCTCCTCTCACCACTTCCGGTCGACTCCAGCCCGGCCGGAGCTTCGCCTGTAGTGCTTGGTGTGAGGATGGCCTAATGGACACCAAAAAGATCGTCAGAATTACGTTCTCCAGAGAGAAGGTTCGGACTCACATCATACTCCGATGCTATGTCATCGAATATCGGCTTGAGTCGTCCGATGAGGTCATACGCGGCCAGCTGGTCTTTTCGACTCAGGTTGCGCCTGTTCTCGACATGACTCTTGAAGTCATCGTGACATTTATCTGGACTGTTGAGATAGTCGTTCAAGAAAGCCGATCGCGCCTCGGTCCACATGATGTTTCGAGACGCGTCGAACACCCCATCGAACTCGGTGGGAAGCTCCAGCTCCACGACTTTGACGCCTGCTTGTTCGAGCAGCCCTATAGCCTGTGTCCAGACTTGTGCCAGTGACGAGGTGACGTTGCTTGCGTCCTTCCAGATCGGCGATTTGCACACGGCAATTGTGAGCTCGTGAATTGGCTTGTTGACGGGTGGTTCATCGTCCTGGATGTGGAAGACGTCGCATAAAAGGTCAAGATCGTCTGCGCTTCGTCCGTATAGACCCAATGTGTCGAGTGAAGCAGCGAGCATCTTGAGTCCTTCCCTGCTGATAGCGTTCCATGTCGGCTTCATAGCAAAGATGTTATTGAAGCTGCCTGGGCGAATGGTCGAGCCGATAGTTTGAGTGCCCAGTCCGATAGCACTCTGAAAGTCACCCACTACTGCGCCAGACCCGGATGATGAGCCACCGGGGGTCCGATTGGAGTCATAGGGGTTGCGGGCGGGAGTGCTGCGCGTGGTAGCGGCAAACTCGGTGGTTTGCTTTGAAAGGCGTCAGTAGGAGCAGATGTGACCATTGTCCAACTTACTGCCTTGCCGAATATCAGGGCGCCTGCAGCCCTCAACGTCATGATACAGGCTATCGTCGTTCGTCGTCAGGTCAGCGGATGCAATGTCTTCGTAGAGAACCGACCAGAGACTCACCCGCATCAATCTCCGGGGCATGTCCTTCGTATATAGGTGAGTTGTGCTGTGTAGGCATGTCTGGGAGCGGGTGATGAGTTACAACCATTTATACCGCTTACGGGGAAACTCACCTCTAGTGTAGATGACGTCTTTGACAGCTACGGGGACGCCAAAGAGAGGGCCTCGCTTGTTCAAAGGGACCGAATCGAGTTCTTTTGCCCGCTGGAGAACAAGCTCCTTGTCAAAATATGCCCAACCTTTGACTGCATCATCTCGCGCTTCCACCCTTGCCAAAGTCGATTTGGCCATCTCCTCGACCGAGAGCTTGCCAGCTCGCATCAGCTTTGCGGCTTCTGTCGCGGTGAGGAAGCAGGGCTCCATGTTGGCCACAAGAGTCATGTCGGTGGTCTAGGTGGGCAGATGTCTTGGGAAAACGTAAAACTGCTCAGTTTTAGCTTTGAGCGGTCTTTTTGTATAGCGCGCTGGGCAGTTTATTGACTCTCGCGAGGTCTATAGATGCATATGCACCCTCATCAAGTCTGGGGAGCAAGATATTCGTATCACACCGATTCCGAAACAAGAATAATGTGGTAGACGGATATGACCGGTTCTTCGGAAGATGCTTCCGAACCATCGGCGTTGCTGTTGTGAGCGTTTATCATAATCTCGTGCGTCAAAATGCATAAAGCCATCACCTCTTCTCCATCGACTAAGCATACGTCCCTGCTCAATCGCACAATAAGCATACCCCACCCAGGAACAATGACGATTGACATTGAGAACAACTCTTCTGAAACCCGACCGCGTACCGCGGCGTCGATGGTCGGGTACAAGAACCAGGTTCCCAACCCCGAGTGGTGCGTGAATTTGATCGTTATCGCCTGTAGAAGAAAGCTGACAATTATTTGTCCTGTAACAGGCCCGGTGGTGCGAAGGTCGCAGTCAGCTTGTGAGTGAGGCATCTTGATCCGCTGCGACGCCGCCCCCTGAACATGGCAACGTAGCGTTCTCAACATCGAAGAGGGAGCAGAGTATACCATTCGAAATGGCGACAACAGGGCGGAAATGTACCTGAACGAGTACGGTATCGACGCGGAGACCTATCCTCACGTGGACCGTATCAACAGTGAGTGTGTTGGTGATGGGACGCGAGGGCTGGGCTGAACTGATTCGCATCTTAGTCAACATGGAGTCTCAGTACGATTACGGTAGTCGAGCTGGTGTTTGGCGTATCTTTGAGGCTTTCAAAGGTGCGTTGTAGCTGCACATCCAGCACGGACTAGTCTCACTGACGTACCTTTTCCAGAGCACAACATGCCCTTGACCATCTACGGGGTGGCTTATTCCCTCTGCAAGGTACCCCGATTGGCCGAAGTCATCCACGAACAAGGCTGGGAGATGGGGAGTCACGGCTGCCGGTGAGGGGTCGTTTCCTCGACGAAAAAGCCTTCTCATGACTGATCAAACTTCCCTCACTAGCTGGATCGAGCACTACAACCTTCCCGCCGACGTCGAGAAGGAGCAAATTCGAGAGGGTGTCAAGCTATTCCAAGGGATGTCGCCCAAGGTGAGTCGTAGCTAAACCACGACAAATACTCTGGCTGACCATTGTCAAAGGGCGCCGCGCCGGTCGGATGGTACCTTGGGCGACCATCACCTCGAACTCGGGGCTTAATTGCCGAAGTCTACAGGGAAGAAGGGCTTCCCAGCCTCACCTGGCAGAGCGACGATTACAGCGATGATGTTCCCTTCTGGATCCCCTATCCCGGAGGTACCAAGGATCAGGGGCTTCTCATTCTCCCTTACAGCGTGAGTGTTTTGTTTGTTTCTTGGCCTGTCCACCTTGCGCTAACGTCAACACCTGCCTAGTACGACAACAACGACTTCAAATTCTCAAGGGGAGGCGGATGGACTTCGTCCCGAGCGTTCAACGAGTACCTGACCGATGCGTGAGTCTAAGCAGTAGTAGGATACCGCCTTGGGCCTCTTGCTGACGGGCAGGCATCCGCTAGATTCGATCAACTGTATGAAGAAGGAGAAGCTGGATCTCCCAAGATGATGGTGAGTGAGGGATGCTATTTGAGTGGTTTGGGTTGAGTGGTTTGGGTTAGTAAACGTAACACCCATTTTCTAGACAATCGGTCTGCACTGTCGAGTCATCGGAAAGCCGGGCCGGTTCCCAGCGTTGACCAAGGTGAGTCCGCGAGGGGCATTGACGACCGAGCGGGTTCTGATCAAGATTGAGCCAAATAGTTCATGGAGCATATAGCGAGCAAGCCGAAGGGCAGTGTATGGGTGGCTACGAGGGAGCAGATCGCGAATCACTGGGCTGAGAAGTATCCGTATGACTACACGAAGGAATACTAGCGCGAAGAAACATTAGAGGTTACGTTTTGGCTTGTACTTCGGATGCAACTTGGATCTCGGCTGTGATACCGAAGAGATTGCAGATACCAAGCGATCGAGCTGGGTCGTAGCTTGCGATATCGCGCACGACAGTTTCCGGAAGTACACAAAGAGATTGTTAAGCCGTCAATAGATTTGAGCTACACTGTTCCGCGGATACGGGTCGCTGAGAAGCAAGACACCCTCTTTGCGGCTTTGACGGGTCGTTCCAACGATGGTCATTTATGCATGTGTAATGTCGCTGTGTTGATCTATCTACTCCGTTTCCGCCACATCATGTCCGCGGTACTGGGGCGGCTGCTTGCTCTTCCAAAGCCACTGTATCATCCTGAGGTTTGCGTTTCAATTCTGGCGGATCCTTTCGGAAAATGACCTCCTACAAAAACAACGAGCTGTGTGAGCGTCACTCCCCACCGCCGGCTTCTCAGCGCCAACACACTCACCTTGATGAATAAGGAAAGAAGGAAACACACGCCACTTCCTGCAGTGAAGACGATGTAGCACGTCCTGAGTCCATGCGCATAGGCCAAGATGACTTCGATTTGAAGCTGCGCCGAAAGGTCACCCATGAAGGAGATGGTGGATCGAAGTATTTCGTCCTTTTTCTCCGCAGTCAGAGCGGCTGGAAGCTCGGATGAAACTGTGTTGTTGAAAATAGCATTCGCGACGGCCAAACCGAAGGCTCCACCTGATTATCGTGTCAGCCAAGAGAGAAACAGAAAAGCTATGCTCGAGTGACTCACCGATAGTGCGGAAGAAGTTTCGCGACGAGGTGATTACAGCCCTATCTTTGTCAGGCGCAACAGCCATCATGGCCACGAGTGCTGACACGTCGTGATAATCAGCTTTCACTCGCAAGGTGAAAGGCGACATTGCCAACTAAGCGCACTCACTCGACTGCAAGCAACATCCGACGCCAATCGAGCTGATTTCGAGAACCCCGATCAGCTTCCCCAACGACCAATCCGGGGTCCACATGATCTGTAAGCCGGCACCAAGTGTCCAGATTGCCGAGCCGAAGATGATCACCGCCTTGTATTGGTTGGTTCTCGAAATGATCTGTCCGGAAAGTATCCCCCAAACGGACTGAGGTAAGGTATAAGCCAAGACAAGCGCGCCCGACTTGAGGGCGGAATACCCCTTGACATATTGGAAGAACATCGGCACGTAGAATATATTTCCATAGTAGATCACGCCAACCAGAAAACTCTGGGCGAGAACGATGGACACGGTAGGGGTCTTGAACAGTCGCACTGAGGATGAGGATGTCGTCAGCTGACGGGCAAATGATGGCAAGTCGACGTCGCAAACTTACACGGCAGAATCGGCAAGCGGGCAAACTTCCATTCACAGCCGAGGAAGGCGATCATCATGACCGCTCCAACGACGAGCAGAGCGATGACTTCGGGACTATGCCATGGGAAAGTGGAGCCGCCGCCTGATATCGGTACCTATCTTTGTCATCAGTCTTGTTCGAAGGTGATCTTCTTTTGCTCACTTACCAAGAGAAGGACAGTAGCGCCGGCACTGAGAACGATACCCATGTAGTCGATCTGAAGGAGTTTTACCCTGGGACAGGGAGGTGCCATTCAGCAGCGATCAAGAGCGCTAAAAGCATCCGTTAACTCACTTGACACTTCCCGTGACGGGCTTCAACGGCAGGATATAGTGAGTGCCGATGATGATGAGCACGGACAAAGGGCAAGACATCCTATATCCCTCCCACCGTGTCAGCTTACTATCGACAATCCTGATGTCGCTTCACTTCACTTACCAAAACAGCCATCTCCACTGGCCGGCCGTGGCGAGACCACCTCCGACGAATGGTCCCACCGCAGAACCCAATGAACAAGCTGCACTGATAAGTCCTTGGTACTTCCCCCTGTCTTTCAACGATACGACGTCGGAGACCTGGGCCGAGCCGTTAGCCTGGAGAACGGGCACTTGCTGAGTCTGTCAAGGGACACACGACTCACCACTGTCATGGCAATGCCGTTCACGCCCCCTCCACCCAGACCACTGATCGCCCGAAAGACGTATAACTGTACGGGTGTCTTGGCGAATCCACACAACAGGTTGCCCACGCCCAGGAAAAGCAACGCTACTTGTAGCATCTGCTTGCGGCCGAACTGAGTGATGCGTGGGTCAGCAAGAGAGATTTCAGAATCCGAGCTTTACTCTACTCACGATATCGGACAATCTACCGTACACCAGGTGCATCGCACAGTTGGCCACGAGGAACGCCGTGCCCAGCCATGATATACTGAATCAAGAGCTGTCAGCGGGGCGTATGACTGCTGATTGAAAGGGAAGACACTCACCTATCACTCCCACCGATATCCCCACCTATCACAGGAGCCGCTGTACTAACACTCGTCTGATCGAGGAAGCTCAGGAAGAGGGCGAGGCCGATGCCGAAATAGATGAGGAGCAAGCGGTGGAGCGGTAACCGGATCGCTTGGTCCTGCAGAACGACCTCTTTTCGCTTTCCATCGGTCTCGTTGAGCGGTTGAGCAGTTACCTCGGCTATCGTTGTGAGGCTATCCTCTGACGCCTTTTCGGACATGGCGGGGGAAGTGACAGGGGGATATGAGGCCATGTCGATTTACGATACCGTTTGGTGCTTAATGTTGGCCGGCAAGCGTGAGTAGCGATGACAGGATTCTATACCAAATGTCGAGCGGCCACGAAAGGTCGAAGATGGAAGACTGGATCTCACCGATCAGCGACGGCATGTCACGTCGCATGCACCATTCACTGATGCGCGCGACAGCCTACAAGTCAAGTCTCACCAGGAGGAAAAGTCTTCGGATTCGGGTATTCAAGTAAGGGTATGAATGCTTGCAGACCCTTTCGGAAAATGTCCCGAAGGGTATCCCGTATGGCTACTCGGTCACGGAGATGGCCGAGCGACTTGGATAGACAACCTACTTGGATGTCTTCACCTCGATGAACAAATATCTAGATGCATGAGTTTCACTCTTCCACGTCTGACTTGTTCATCTACCTCTGCTTGTACAACCGCACTACCTTGATCCACCATGTCAGCAGCAGCCCTTGTCATACCCCCTCTGCCCGCTGGAGCGACCTTTTCAGAGCCCAAATTGGCTCGACCCTCAGCTCCCAAGGAGTTGCCCCTCCGTGACTATGGTGGTTACACCGACATCAACATACCCACTGTCACTTGGCCAGAAGGCAAGAAGCTGGCTCTCAACATTGTTCTTCACTTTGAAGAGGGGGCCGAGTCAACTGTGCGTATAATTTTACAAGCTCACAACCGGCCGCTTATTGACAATCTGCACGTTTAGCCGGAGAATGGTGATGAGTACTCCGAGGTGCTCATGGGAGAGGTGAGTGGGGGGCTGTTGACGACGAAGAGCGTGAGCTGAATCCACCGATGACCTCATCAGACCGAGCGTCGGCCCCTTCGAGCTGGAAGGGATCTTGCGATTGAAGCGGTTTACGAATACGGGACCAAGAGTGAGTGACAAACTCTTCTAGAGCGCGCTGTCTCATTACTGAGAAAGCGGACCTTGCACAGGAGGATTCTGGCGCCTATACGATCTCCTCGAAAGCCTTGGCTTCACCTTCTCCCTCTTCGCCTGTGGTAGAGCTGCAGAGTTGACCCCGGAGATTGTTACCAAAGCGCAGGATCTAGGCGCGGAGGTCGTCGCGTCGGGCTATCGGTGAGTGTGACTATGGCGCGATGGCAAACCCACATGCTAAACCCTGCATGACAGATTCACCAACTATGACCTCGTTCCCGAGGAGGTGGAGGCGAAGCACATCGATGCGACTCTGGAAATACTCAAGGAGCTCTCTCCCAGCAAGGAGTACCCCAAAGGATTCTATCTGGAGAGGCCTTCGATCTCCTCGAGCAACCTCATCAAGCAGGCTTACGAAAAGGTCGGGGCAGAATGGCTCTATGATGCGGGAGTACACGGCGACGACCTTCCTTACTACAGCGGGGACGGTCTTCTGCAGATCCCTCACTCTCTAGACTGTGAGTATGTCCCAATGCACCTGGAGAACCACCGCTGACCCGTCATCACAGGCAACGATCACAAGTTTGTCGACGGGCCAGGCTTTTCCAGTCCAGCAGACTTCCTCGAACATCTCACCAATGCTCTCGAGGTGCTCTTGAAGGAAGGTACAGCTGGCAAGCCGAAGATGATGACTCTTGCTCTTCACCCCCGATTGATCGGTCGTCCAGGCCGATTTGTGGCTTTGAAAAGGTTCTTGGAGATTGTCAAGGCCACGGACGACATCTGGGTCTGCCAGAAGCAAGACGTTGCCAAGTGAGTGCATGATTGGGTACTTCTAATCAGACTCTACGCAGTGCTGACCTGTCTCGCTAGTCATTGGAAAGCGCACCACCCGAACTAGGCGTATTCGCAAGGGGGATCGGGGATCGGAAGGATATCCAGGATAGACTGGCGACTCTGCTGTAGTTGGTAGATAGACTCGGAATATGCAGCTTGTATGCCCAATGCCGTAGCCCGAACACATGGTTTCGAGTCATTGCGGTTGCAACCTCCGAAAATGAGCTGTACTGACGCGTTGGAAAGTCCTGCTCAAGATGCAAACATGATTCCGAACGCTTTCTACCAATGAGGAAACTTCGGAATGCGTTCCGAACCCTTTCTTGTAAACATTCTTTGCACTAAAAGGCCCTGAGTAAGCTACCATTCTTCTGGATAACGCCAAGGCCCTAAGCATCGGGCAGTTCAGGGCGTTCATCGTGGATCGTGTTATGTAGCGAAATTGCGATAAGGTATGATTTCCTTTCGGATGGCGAAGCCGTGGGATTCGAGATAAGCATATCCGAACTTCTGGCCGTCGATCCTAAAGCGCTGATCCACGCTGCGCGTGCGAGGTCTATATAATGTATGACATGCCCACTAAACAGAGTTGTCAACTTCCCAACGATACTTATAGGTTTACTTATCAACATAACATACCTACACCATGGTCAGCCTATCGCCTACCGTCAAACGCGCGATCGACAAGATCAATGTTTTCAAACCACCCAAGGAAGCCGAAGAGGCCGGTTTCTCCGACTTCAGGCCGGTCAACGGATGGAAGCGTGAGTCTAGCGGCTAATTTTACGCATGCATAGCTGATCAAGTTGCGCAGCCCTGTTTGTTATGGAACCCGGACCAAGAACCTCTTGGATCAACGAGGATCTCGCGCCTACTCCAGCCCGTGAGTAACGGTTGGATCATTAACTCATGAGACCAAGCTGATCCTCATGGGCTCCGCTCCCCCAGAGATGCGAGTGTGGACCTGGTTTTCCTTTGTGTCCCTTTGGTGGTCGCAAAACTATGGAGCCGGCGCCTGGTCGACCGGTGCTTCCTTGATCAACGCTGGCCTCACCGTTAATCAAGCCCTGGGAGTATCATTTCTGGGCTGTATCCTCACCAGTCTCGTCGGCGTTGCTGCTGCTGTGAGTGGACGCCTTCGTGCTAACCGACAACGACACTCTGGCTAACACTGCTTCCAGCGTGTTGGTGCGGTGTATCACATCGGTTTCCCGACCTGGTGCCGAAGCACCTACGGCATGTACGGCTCGAAAATCATGGTCGCTTTCCGAGGATGCGTGGCGATCATCTGGTACGCCGTGCAGACGTGAGTAGTTTGAACGTCAACGTCATACCTTGCTGATGATCACGTACAGATACTACGGCGCTCAGCTTCTGTCTGTAGCTTTCGGTGCGATCTTTGGAAAGAGCTGGATCAACCTCGCCAACCATCTACCTGCGTCTTCCCATACCAGTACCAAGATCATGATCTGCTACTTTATCATGTGGCTTGTGCAATGCCCCTTTGCCTTCATCCAGTGAGTGAGGTGTCTTAGCGTGAAACGAACCGCTCTATCTGACACGCCCCCGTTGCTTCGTCCAGCCCGAGTGCCGCCAAACACATCTTCACGGTCAAGTCGCTCTTCTTGCCTATCTCTGCGCTGGCGTTCATCGGTGGTCTGGTGCATCTTGCCGGGGGATCTCTGGGTAGGTCTGATGCTTAAGATTGTGATTTGACCAGGGCTAATGCGATTCCGCACAGACTTTACCTTGGTCAACCCCGCTAAGCCTGCGAAAGGCGCTGCTTTCTCTTGGGCCTTCTTGACCGGTCTCAATGCCATCTTCGGAGTGAGTTTGAGTGGGACTTTCGGGCAAAAGCTTCAAGCTAATATTCTACCTTTCAGACTATCTCGGTAAGCATAGACGTCGATCGAATATTTCTCTAGTAAAACTAACAGTGAACAACACAGCCCATGTTGATCAACCAGCCTGACATTGGTCGATACGCTGTTCGAGTGAGTATTGGTTTTACCCTCGTTACATTGGACGCTGACATCTCTCGGTCTCCTCCAGCCCTCGGTCGCCCTGTGGCCTCAGTTCGCCTCCATGGTCACCGGCAAGTTCATCGTCTTTGTCCTCGGTATCGTATCTAGTGCAGCCTGCAAGCAGGTCTATGGCGTGAGTGCAGCTGCCTACCTTATCTCTGACTTGTGCTGAGTAAAACGCTCTTAGGTCACCGCTTGGAACGTCTGGGACATCTGCAACTACATCCTCCAGAGCAACTTCACCGCCAACTGGAGGATCGGCTTGGCTCTATTCGGCATCATCCAGTGTTTCGGTACCGTCGCTACCAACCTTTTCGCCAACTCCATTCCGTTCGGCTGCGATATGGCTGGAGTCTTCCCCAAATGGATCAACATCATTCGAGGGCAAGTCATCTGCATGCTGTTCTCTTGGGCCGTCTGTCCTTGGGCAATCCTGACGAGTGGAGCGAAGGTGAGCTTCTGTTCACGTGCTTTGGTCGCCTTCACTACTGACTTGTTGCACCAGTTTATCGTCTTCCTCGGTTCCTACACCGTGTTCATGGCCGCTTTGATGGGTATCCTACTGGGTAAGTCAGGTCTATCGTACCACCAAAAAACGTGCTAACGTGAGGGACATTTTCCGCAGCCGACTATTATGTCATCCGTCGGGGAAACATCCACGTTCCTTCCTTGTATGCTGCCAACGGGGATAAACCAAACCCCGATTCCATCTACATGCCTCGACCCAAAGGATATGAGCTCAAGGCTTTCGCCGCTTGGGTCATTGGTATTGCGCCTTTGGTCCCCGGTCTCGGCTACTCTTACACGAAAGACACATCCGCTGGCGCTGTGGCCGCCAAGCACATGTACAGCTCGTGAGTACGAGGTGTATAGCGGAGGGAATAAGCGAGTGCTGAACGCAGACCTTGGGTATTGTTTTTAGCGGCTTCATCATCGCCTTCTTCCTCGGTGGGGTGTCCTACCTGGTCATGTGCCTCTTCCAGAAGCCAGAAATCGTCCCTGTCGAGTACCGTGGCGACTTCAAACCGACTTGGGAAGCCCTTGGCAAGACTGACGGGTGAGTACAGCGAGCTTTGTAATCTCGAATGCTCAAGCTGACCCATAGGAATTGCGCAGCTACTTCCCTGGCGAGCCCGAAATCTTCTACGGACGATCCCACATGCATGGAGGAGACGTCGAGTACGCTCAAAACGACGTCTCCGACCGAAACAGGTACGATTCTGCTGACATCGAGGAGAAGGATCTTCCAGAAGAGAAGCAGATGGGGACTCAGGTGCTCACGAGGAGCGTCGAGTAGGACGCGACTTTTTGATGAGCCTCGCGATGTTTTTGCGAGGTTATCGGGTTCTGCCCTTCGTCAAGTAAACATTGTCGTATAGAGTGTTACAGGTTGTCAATGGAATGATATACATACGGAACGTTATAGAGTAATGATTTGGCATGCACGTTGTCCGCGATTAGCCACCCGAGACAATGTCAGAAGATTCTAGTCCTGGCAGGCTACAACCATATGTAGGCTGAATCCCCGAAGAGTAAACAAGACCTCCCCCGAAAGGCTTTTGCAGCCATGCCCCGTTCGGCAAAAGCGACGTAAGGGATTGCGCAACATTCGCGTGATTGTACATCCCGTCGCATCGCGGAAAGCCGATGATATTTGCTAACATCACGCCTTGATCTGTAAATCTCGTCGGTCTTTATAACGGCCATTGCCGAAGTCCGTAGCGTCGGAGTCGATATATCCTTTAAGGAGTGAATCACATAAAGCTTGAAGGGTTTTCAGCAAAGCTCGCGCAAGTGTCGTCGCACTAGACTACGGAGAATCAACAATGACTACCACGGACAACAAGATTGCGATCGTCGGTGCAGGTCAGTCCCCTTTCTATTAGCATATATCCGCTTTTGTACTATGCTTAATATGCTCGGGCATCCACAGGCGTGTTCGGCCTATCCACCGCCATCCACCTCTCCCGGCGCGGCTATCGGGACGTGACCGTGTTCGACTATCAGCCGTACCACAAAAACGCGTACAATCCCAGCGACGGCTGTGACTCTGCCAGCGCGGACGTAAACAAGGTCTATCGATGTTCCTAGTGAGTTGGATAGTGGTACAACATCTGGCGAAGGCGCTCTGCTGATCCTTTTTCAGCGGCACCGAGACCGAATACCAAGACCTAGCCTTTTCTGGCCGAGACACTTGGCTGGATTGGAACAGACAAATCGCAGCGAGCGCTCCCGAAGACCTTCCCGTCGGTTTGACCCCTGCAGATCAACTCCTTGTACCGAACGGTTTCTTGCGAGTCAGCGTTGGAGATGACTTATCTGAGTTCGACCAAGAAAGCTTGAACGCGCTGGAAAAGGCTGGGCTGAGGCATCATCAGCATATCATTGTGAGTATGTGGGTGTACAGTGCGCGCAAAAGCCATGTCTGACAAAGTATCCAGCGGGACGAAGCGGATCTCCTAAAACTATGGAAGAAAGAGGCTTCTGATCCCTCTCACTGGCGGGAGAAAGTCGAGGCCCTTCGTAATGCCGGAGGGGGCAAGTACAACGGGTTCATCGACACTTCTGCAGGGTTCACCTATGCGGACAAGGCATGTGCTTGGGCTAGACATCTAGCTGAGAAGGCGGGAGTCAAGTTTGTGCTGGGACCGGAGGAGGGGAAGTTTGACGATTTCCTGAGGGAAGACGGCTCGCTTGGGAAGCGAGTCAAGGGGATACGGACCGCGGACGGGAGGGAGCACTCAGCGGATGTGGTGATCGTCGCAGGTGAGCATCAGGTCCACATTCCGATGAAAAGTCACGCATGCTTAACCCTTCCAGGCGGTGGGTGGACCCCTAGTATCGTGCCCGAGGTGGAGAATCTGTTGGAAACGACTGCAGGCTCGGTCATTACCATACAGCTCCCCAAAGATCGTCAGGACCTGTGGGATCAGGTGAGTGGTGGGTGTGTCTGGTATGAGCACGTTGCTCACAAGGGTTTGATCAGTTCTCGCCTGAGCGCTTCCCCGTGTGGGCTTATGGGCTGTCCGGGCATACCAGCCCAGAGTTTGGAGGGTGAGTAGGGCTTGTGCGGTGATGACGACGATTAGACTGATATTACCTACAGTTTCTACGGATTCCCGAGGACGCCCGAGGGCAAGATCAAGATTGGTTGTGGGTGCAGTGTCCGCTCGCATGGTAGGCAAGGCTGACATGGTAGTTTAGACCGAGGCCGAAAGTGGACGAATTACCAGACGCACCCGCAGACTGGCAAGTGAGTCAACCAAACCTTTGAAAGCAGCGCTATCGACGCTAAGAGAATCCCATAGACGCCTCTCCGTGCCTAGGACCAAGTATAGTGTCGACCCAGCCGTCAATCTCCCAAAGAAAGCCATCGACAACATCAAGATAGCCGTTGGGGAGCTGTTCCCGGAGCTGAAGGTGGGTCCGTCCGGTATCATGGTTTCCTTGATAAACGCCCAGACTGACGACGCGACCCAGGACATTGGCATCACCGACACCCGACTATGCTGGTACACGGACAGTATCGACAACTCGTTCGTGATCGACTATGTTCCCGGTTACAACAATAGTCTCTTCGTTGCCTCGGGTGGATCAGGCCACGGGTTCAAGTTCTTACCGGTTCTTGGGCAGCACGTGGTGAACGCTCTTGAGCGGAAGCCAGACCAATTTACCGAGCTATGGAAGTGGAGAGCCGCGCAGCCTGGAGCTCACGCCAATGGGCTGGAGGAAGGAGAGCAATCCGGGCGAAACCTGGCGGGTCTGGAGATTGCTGAGCAAGGTGACTGGATCTGGGCTAAACACGAGGAAGAGGTTGTTCCATTGGTTGTAGCTGAGTAGATGTTTCAGCTTGGTTGGAGCTCTAGCGTGGCTCAATCGGTCGCGTGATGTAGAGAAGATCCTCTGAAGTATAGAGCTTGCCAAGGGCAATGCCCGCCTGAACCATCAGACAAACTTATGCATTCATTCCATATCTACAACTCAATCATAGGCCGCGGAAATCGCGGGGCGTGGCCCCTTGATACAGCCACCTGCCCAGAGTCAGAACATCGTATACTCTCAATCCCGTGGCCTTCTCGATCGAATGCGCGAAAGGGGGGATGTTGGTACATTCCAGGACGATAGCTTTGACCTTGGGATGGTTTCGGGTGAGCTCCAGAGCAGCATTGACTACTTCCTTCTCCATACCGTCGTAGTCATCTGAAACTTGGCAAGTCAGCGGTTGTTTGTGTTGAGTTGAAAGCGCGAACCGACTCACAGGGGATTCTCGACTCGAGTACCGCTTTGAAGATACCCTTTTCTGGATCAGTGTCTTCGGGAAGACCGTACACAGGTGTCTCGGGATGCGCATTGACGCTCGTCAAGTGTTTGACGGTCTGTTGTGGGGAATCATAAGCAGTGTTCACTCGTTTGATTCAGGCACCCACTTACCAGAGCCGACTTCTTGAAGGTGATGACGCCAACGGAATCTTTGCAGTCCTCGCCTGGGAAGAAGCTTTGCTGAAGCCACGTTACTTGTAGAAGGGGTGTGGTTCCGATATACGGAAGTCGGTTGACCAGGAAGGGGTGCATCGTTGCCAGCTGTAGATCATAGTCAGCCTATTCAGTCTCGCCCTGCGTCCATCTCAGACACTCACAAAGCCGCAAGTCGTCACGAATGCCACCACGCCTTCCTCCTCCACCAACTTCTTCCCCTCCCTCACGAAAGCATCGACGAGATCCTGGCCCCAAGTGTTCCCGACGACTAAATCGCCAGTCGCTTCTTCCACGACACGGATGACCACCGGGATGTCACCCCATGACGCGACATTCCCAACATCGCCTGGTGGACGAGGGAAGGATGTCTTGAGCTGAAGCACACCTAGCTTGGGGATTTTCTTTTCCGCGGAGGTCGTTGACGCCATGATGACTGGATGGAGAGGCGAAGGCGAGTCTTAACCTCATCAATACACGTTCGTTTTGCGTTAAATACAAGCTTAAACCAAAGAGAGCCTCTCGGGAGACCGATGTTGCATAAGGCAATTGGCAACATAACCCCAGACCAGCTTTCGAGAATGGTGCTCATTTAGACGGCGCTCACCGTGAGTTGCCCGACCAAGCACGTCAGATGTGCTTATCGTATCGCATTATTGCGATCGGCAATGAAGTTATCAATCTCACGTAGATCCCTACGGTTGCCTGTGAAAGCCGAAAAGCTTGTCGGCCCAATCTATCTGCTGCATCGATGCTACTGTAGGCTATAATTATGAAACATTCCTTGGCATTTTGCAATTACCCTTAGCCCGAGGTGATGTCTTCCAAAGGGCAGTCCCGAAACGATGGCGTATTGTGCAAAAAGTTCTCTTCGCTAACCCCCTTCCCCGATCGCGCGTGAAGACGTTATCGCGTACCGAATATCGTCATCGAGAGCGGAAATCACCGAGAATATGTCGTGATATGATAACAAACGAGTCTATGTATGGATTCCAGTCCGAACGACAAATTTCCGGGCGACCGAAGGGTTCTCTTTTCAGCGGCGGATGATCCGCTAGTGATAGGTTTGATACGTATAAATAGTGGCAGAAGAGCCCACTGAGAATGCGCTTGAGAATCATCCGCCCCCGCATAGCTCAAGAAACAGCCATGAGTCACCACCAGGCGCAGCACGATCCGCTCGAAGAGGACCGAAAGGACCTCCACGAGTCCCCGCGACAGGACGATCTCGAGATTCAATACCACCAAGATGAGTCCCGAGAGATCACCAAGGTCGAAGATGTCGACTTCTCGGCTTACAACTACACGGTGGCTGAGAACAAGTCGCTGGTTAAGAAGCTCGACAGGCATGTGAGTGCTACGTGCGATTACGATGAATTTCAAGAGTGGAAAGCTGATGCCTTATGCAGATCCTGCCTTACATCTGGGGTAAGCACGAGTCTACAGCGTCGCCAGCGAGTCTGTCTAATTCTTCTTTTCTGCAGCGTGTTACCTGTTCAATGCCCTTGACAGAGTGAGTACTGAAAATGGCGCAAAGTACAACCTATGGCTGATCACCGCTCTGCTCTTCAGAACAACTTGTCCAACGCCAAATCAGACGGAATGACAACCGACCTCAACTTCCCAAACGAGGGTTACGGTATCATGATTTCAATCAACAATATCCCCTGGGTTCTCTGCGTCATCCCAACCGTCATGCTTTCTCGAAAGATTGGTCCTAGATTCACCATTCCTGGCTATATGATCGGCTGGGGAGCCATGGTCATGATCAACGCCGGTGTCAAGAACTTTGCGGGAACTTTGGTTACTCGATTCCGTGAGTGGACCAAGCTCAAGTATCAGCAGACTCGCTTCAGGTCGTCCCTGGCTGATTGCGTTTTTCACAGTTCTCGGTGTATTCGAGGCTGGATTCGCTCCTACATTGATCTACTACCTGACCGGCTTCTACACCCGTGGCGAGCTTGCCAAGGTGGGTGGGACCAGAACCAAGTTCCACAGGCGATCAACTGATCTTACCGTCTTCTTAGCGTGTCGGAGTCTTCTACTCGTGCAATGCTTTGTCCGGTGCATTCTCGGGGTAAGTAAGATCTCCCTCAGGTCATTACTCACACGACCGCGTTGACGATTTGCCTAGTCTCATCGCGTACGGTGTCTTCCAGATGGACTCCAAGATCCACGGCTGGCAAATCCTCTTCCTGATCGAAGGTGAGTGCTCGTGAGCCCTTGAATATCGACCAGAACTGATAGACGGTATGTTCCTCAGGCGCGTTCACCGTCGCTTTCGCTGTCCTCGCCGGTCTCATGCTCCCTTGGTCGACGCAGAGCGCTTCTTTCCTCAATGAAAGGGAGAAAGAGGTCGCCCGACTTCGAGTACTCAAGGACAGCTCGGGGACCACAAACGTCGCCTTCAACAGAAAAACTTTCTTCTCCCCGCTCAAGGACTGGAGGTTATACGTCTTTGCTCTTATCGCCGCACTCTACTCAACCGCTGCCAGTGTCGCCGGAAGTTTCTTGACCCAGATCGTCGGTCGATTTGGCTACTCTGTCGTCAAGACCAACCTGTACACCGTCGCTCCTTTCGTCTTTGGCGCTGCGATGATGCTCGCCACCGCTACTTCATCCGACCACTTCAGAGAGCGAGGTTTCCACCTCGTTTCCGCCTTGACGCTGGTATTTGTCGGATGTATCATCCTTGTTTGCACTCCCATATCGAACCACGCGGTTGGATACTTTGCTGTCTTCTTGATCACCGGAGGCGCCCAGACACCCTCGGTCATCTTTCACTCGTGGCATCAATCGAATGATGCGTCCGAGGACGGGCGAGCGTTCAAAGTTGCCTTCTTGTGTGAGTGTGGTTCCTGGCCGGGTGGTTAAAGCTTCACTACTAAATCCTCTGTCCACCGCCCAGCAACCTTCGCAAACTCTGGAGGCTTTGTTTCTGCCAATATCTTCCTCGACAAGTGGGCTCCAGCTTACAAGAATCCCCTGGCGATTGTCGCCGCCATCAACGGGACTGGAATCGTCGTGGTGACCGCGTTCAGATTGTATATGGCTTGGGATAACAGGAGGCGAAACAAAGCTCAAGGTGTTAATTGGACCTCGCTAGATGTGCCCACCGAGGCGCTCAGGGCTGGGCCTAAGAATCCTCTCTTCCGATACTTCTTGTAGATGGGTTTGGATTGATACAAGTGTTCTGCGAAACATGTACATGCCACTGCACTGCTGTGAAGGCTCAATTAGCCTAGGGATCTTAATACCTAGGACCTCCCTAGGCCTACAACTGAGGTCGTATGTCTACAACTACGCCGAGGCCGTGGCAGCCTGAGCGAGCGCGGTCCGGCGGCTGACGGACTTTGGATCAAAGTATGGTTTCTCTCCAACCCCGACGGAGCGGGTACCGACCCGGTCGAGGTCGTCGAGATCGTAAGTGGCTGCGTGGAAAACGGATCGATTGTCCCAGATTGCCAGGTTGTTCTCCTCCCATCGGAAACGCGCTTGCAGGTCGTGGTTCTGAGGTTGGGATCAGCAAGTGGTCCATGAATGACATAAGATCATGATCTACTCACAGCAGCAATGTGCTCGAAGAGGAACTCAAGTAATCGGTCCGACTCATGCTTGTTTAGCTCGTTGATTCGCTTTGTAAAGCCCCGATTGACAAATAGTCCCTTCCATCCAGTGACGGGGTTTGTTCGGATGACTGGATGAATCGCCGAAAGGCTATCTCCGCTGTTCTCCGGATGACCACGATTCTGTCGAAGCTTCTCGCCGGTAGTACGAGAGATGTCGATGAAGCCTTGTCCTACGTGGGTGGCAGTCAGTGATTCAAGGAACTTCTGAAGTGCAGGGGAGAGTCGGTCGTATGCCTCATAAGCTGATGCCCAAAGAGTGTCACCCCCGACTGGAGGTAGGGTGCGAATCTGGAGGGTGGTATAGTCGGCGGGCACGGGCTCGAATGTGATGTCGGAGTGCTGAAGAGAAGCTGTCAGACGTGAGACAGCGCTGAGAGTAGGAAGACAAGACCTACCCAGAGAGACGCACCGAATGGTCGTTGGGATAGAAAAGTGTCTTTGCGACCAAACTTCTCGTCCAGGACATACTTGTGAGAGATCATGGTGATCTCGTCCCCTAGCTCACTGCTCTCCCGGGTTAAAGGATGGACATGCAGCGTGCTCTCTGCAGGCTTACCGCCTAGACGGCCTAGCTCTTGTGCGAGCTCTTTTTGCTCTTCAGGAGAAATGACGGCATCGCGGAAGAAGACGACCCCTCTCTCAGAGCTGAAAAGGCCAGTGTTAGCACGTGTTCTGCTGTTGACGAGACCGAGCTCGGAATATGACGCACACTAGCTTGCCCAGAGCCTTGAGCCGAGTCTCGTTGCCGAGAATGGCCCTGATGGACAGCGTGGGTTTGCCATCCGTAGACAATTTGCGGAACTCGGTGCCAGTCGCGCCGGTAGCATCGAAATGGGAGTATGTACGAAGGTCGAACGTTTCGTCAACGGCGACGGGCCTGATGGACACGTCGGCCACGCCGGCCTTGATGGCATCGATGGGGTTAGAGGACGCAAGGGCGATGGGCATGGTTGTGATGATTTGGAACTCTCTTGCAAGGGAAGAAGAATACGCATGGTACTCGTTTCGCTGTCTATTTATACCACTTGTTGCCCTGGCGCTTGCACATCGAGGAGCATATCACGACGATGATGAGGCATGTGTGAGAGCGAGCGTAATCTCACGGTTATCTCCCAAGGGTTAGACACGTGAGATGTCGCCATTCTAGCAACGGATGATGAGCTCGCCCGTCCAGGTGCCAAGCAGTCGTTGTCGATATAGGATGTTTGAGCAATCTTGACGTGATACATGGTATTATGTATTTGGAATAACTGTTTCATACATCGAGCAGAAATTCGGAATGAAGAACGATGCACTATGGGGCGATGGCGACATGAGTTGTAAGGATGATGATACGCGCTAATCGATAAGGAACGGAGTATTTCGCCATGCCCCCTGAGGGTGCGATGGCATCAGCGCATGTCTATGTTTCAGTGCTGACTTCGAGCTCTCGATTGAACTGCACTATTTAGAAGCGACAATGGCGAGGCGATAAGAGCGTTGGGTTATACATACATCGCTTTGACAGTATGGGAACTGCTTGCATCTGGTGACAGAGCGCGGCGAGATAGGCTCCTAGTGCGATAGATAGACTGCCAACTGCACAGCCCAGGTAGATAGAGCCCCTGACGATTTTGCATATTCGTAGCGGTGGCATGCAAAATTACGACAAACTCGACATCATTCTCAAGGCGCGATGTGTGCACGACCAGGCTTCGGTGAAGAGCTGAGCAGCAGATTGAGAAACGGCTGAGGAATCAAGGAGATGTACAAGTCTAAAAGCCCCATCTCGAAGCCCGCTCGACACCTCGTCCCCCCGTTTCCTTCCCCCAACGCAAGCTACATATTGTTCACAAGCAATCAAGAGAGTGGTTCAAATAGCACCCCGGCCGAATGTGCTGCAGACATCCACAATGGCTACTGACGCGATTGCCCCCATCGTCGACACACACAATGTTACCAACCGTCGCACCAACCTGCCTGTCTCGGAGAGTATCCAGAGCGACAAGGATTTCTCAGTCAAGGGCGACGTCGAAAGTCCGCTGAGCTTTGAATCCGTTTCCGAGATCAACGTCGCGTTTTACGAGCCTCCAGACAGCTACGAGTCCAAGCACCGATGGGACCCCAAGGCAACCTGGACCGAGGAGGAGGAGCGCAAGCTGAGGCGGAGGTTGGGTAAGTAGATCGTCACATTGACACGTAGCGAAGACTCAATGGCATGCTGCCCCATCGCAGACTGGAAAGTAGCAGCCGTCGCGTGCTTGTGTTTCGGTGCACTTCAACTGGACCGTGGTAACGTCAGTGTCTTGTCCACACACCCATCACCGACAACACACATTGCTGACTCGCATGCTACAGATTACCAACGCACTTTCGGACAACATGCTCAAAGACCTCAACCTTACGACCAAGGAGTGTGAGTATTGAGGAGAAGTTTTCAAGAGACACTTCAAGATGGCTGACAAACAAACGCTAGACAACTACGGCATGACCCTCTTTTACGTTTCCTTCCTGTCCGCTGAGCTTCCGTCTCAGATGAGTGAGTCGATCGCTCGATCGCTCTCGTAGGACCCCCCCGAACCTCGCTGACATTCAACCCAGTCTCAAAGAAGCTCGGTAGCGACGTATGGATTCCGATACAGATGATGGGCTGGTCCGTCGTCGCTATCGCCCAATGCGGTCTCAAGGGCAAGTCGACTTTCTACGCCACCCGATCGCTTCTCGGTCTCCTCGAAGGCGGATTCATCGCCGACACCATTCTCTACCTGTCATATTACTACACGGCCGCCGAGCTCACCATCCGCCTCTCGTGGTTTTGGGTTTCGCTCACTACTACCACCATCATCGGCTCGTTCCTCGCCGCCGGTCTCCTCAAACTCCGTGGCCACCACGGTCTCGAAGGATGGCGATGGCTATTCCTCATCGAGGGCGTACTCACCTTTCTTATCGGTGCTTGGGCTTTTTACTACCTCCCCGCATCGCCTACTCAAACTCAAGGGAAATTTAACAGGAAGAAGTGGTTCAATGAGCGCGAGGAGACGATCATCGTCAACAAGGTTCTTCGCGACGACCCAACCAAGTCTTCCATGCACAACCGAGAGGGTCTGAATCTCAAAGATCTTTGGCTGTCCCTCACTGATTTCGATATGTGGCCGCTCTACCTCATCGGCTTAACAGCTTTCATCGCCCCCTCGACCGTGAACGCGTACTTCACCCTGACCCTCAAAAGTTTGGGATACACCACCTTCCAGACCAACTTGCTCACCATCCCCAGTAACGTCCTGTTCATCATCTTCAACCTGAGCTTGGCCTTCATCTCCAGAAGGACTAACCAGCGTTTGCTCGCAACGCTCGTTCAGCCTGTTTGGGCGCTCGTATTCTTGATTGTTCTGGTCACCATACCCGACAATGTCAACCGTTGGGCAAAGTGGGCGATTGTCAGCTTGCTTCAGGCGTATCCATACGCTCACCCTATCCTCGTCTCTATGAATAGTATGGTGAGTATTCACCACAAGTATGTCTCCACTTCAAAAGTCCTCCTCGCCGCTGAACATTCTCTCCTTGACCATTGCCTACGTAGAACGCCGGCTCGGTTCGGACCCGTACCGTCGCCTCGTCGGTATACAACATGTTCGTCCAAGCCGCCTCCTTAGTCGCGAGCAATATCTATCAGCCCACGGACGCTCCATACTATCACAAAGGTAACAGAGTTCTCATCGGGATCTCGTGCGCGTCCATCTTCCTCATCCTGTTCTCCAAGCTCTGGTTCAAATGGCGCAATTCACAACGCGCCAAGATCTGGGACCACTGGACAATCCCGGAGAAGGAAGAGTATCTTCGCACCACCACCGACAAGGGCAATAAGCGCCTCGACTTTAGGTTTTTACACTGAGCGTGTAGGGGGGTGTAGTGTTTGTCGTGAAGCCGTTTCAGTCCGTTGAATGCTCGCGGCACCTGTTCCTTACCAAACACCTTGACAAAATAGACAAAAGACTGTTAGATACTCTTTCAGAGTTAGATGAGAGGCAAGGATTCTAGGCAAACGTTCATAGACAAAAAGAAGAGTAGACCAGGTGATTACTATGTACTGTATCTTCAGAGAATGCACGAGGTAAGGGGAACCTAGCGGACTCGAGGTATGAGGGCAGACGTTTGCCGAGGAATGGAGTTGTGCGGGTTTCGGTCAAGATAGACACTGTCCAGCCAACGGGCTCTGAGAAGGTAGTCACCTTCAAAATCTACATTAACACTCTTTGAACCAAGAAGACAGGGAGTTCTCGCCACACAGAAACCCGAGATGAGGATCCCGCCGTCAGATAGTATCGCTACACGTCTAGTATCTAAAGACCACTCCCTATGGCCCGGTCGGCCGTTCCTGTCGTCAAGACCAGCCCTCTCGTTCGGCTGAAGCGACAACTCATACTCTGTCAGCTCGATCCCAGACAACGCGCAGAAGCTCAGGATGTTCATGATTGGCCCGCGCATCAGAGCATCACTCACCAATATCTGATTTCAAGGAGGTATGGACCTATGCGCGATATTCATGGGGACGATACCGTTGCTCCACAGCCTCTATCCTAGCTCTCTCATACGAAGCTGTCTTCGCCTCTTCATCTTCGACCATCTCGACCACCTCACTTGGCGCGTTTCCTGTGCGCTTGAACTCGGCGTAGTGCTTCACGGAGATATATGCCACAGGGACTGCCATGAGACTGAACAAGATCAGCATATCGTTCGCTTATCCTTTGCAACTCACAATGAGAGAAGACTGAGCACGAGGATGATTCCGTTGATAGCACACATCGGCGCCACGCAGGAGCTCATGAGGCCGCCTGTAATCACGACCAGAGCCATCCAGAACGGAGCCTCGATTAGGTTGAGCACCATATTGGCTTTGAGGCTCGCCCATCGAGCGAAGCGTTGGCTGCGATCGGTGAGGATCTGATAGCTGACGAATATGATTGATTTGACAGCCTGAGGCCGGTCAGCATTCTGTGCGCCTCAGACTTCAAGCGCTCAAGCGTAGACTCACAACTCCGGTACCCCATCCGGAAGCGCCGCCTCCTGCTCTTGGGTTACTCGGATTGATTCCCACATGATTCAAGCGGAGGCCTAGCCGGACGATTGCCAAAATCAAGACGAGGATTACCACAGCCAGTTGGAGGTAATGAGCCCGTCTCAACCAGCGCACCTCTTGTTTGGTAGTGAGTGGGGAGGGTAGGTTGGCGAACATTATGGGGAACTGTGAGATATTATGGAGAACTGTGAAAAGGGCGCTGTTGGATCCAAGAGGGGATGCGGCGTATTCATTCTCACCAGTACCAACCCATATATACCTCGATCCAAGATCCACTTGGCGTGAAGTTCTCATCGTTTTTCTTTCTTAGCAATCTGAAGAGATCAGGCGAAGCGACATTTCAGCACAGGAATGGCGGGCTTTCCGAACGTTCACGGGTATCCCCCGATGACTCCGGGCGCCGGCCTCTGATAAGAGATCTGGTGGCGTCGAGTAGCGCGATCCGTTTGGTAGATTAGACTGATCATTTCGTCTAAAGCATCATCGCCTTGAAGCGGTGTTGAAAGCGTTCGGATACAAAGCCTCTTGAGCGCGATCGAAATGAAAAGAGATCGGATGGGGCGGTACCAAAACGGCCGCCGTGGTACGTCGAGTTAGCGGTTTATACGCGTGGGAAACCTCTCTTCTTTGCAAACTTCTCTGGGATTCTTGGCCCTACCTGAAGGTTGAGGCTGCTTGAAGCGTTAGCTTATGCTGCATCGAAAATGAAGCCTGTGTATAACTTGAGAAGAGCGGTATAATCCCGCCAAGGAAAAAAAAAAGACAATTGCGGAACTCACCATAGAAAAGTCCCACCGCTAAAACCTACGGTCAAACTAGATAACTAGATCCCACAGTTGAAAACTACAGCCAACTCACCCCACCAGTAAAAATCTCACCATATAAAATCGCTCCATACACAATCCATGCCAAATGCCGTGCACGATAGATGCATTTGATGCATTGAACCTGAGATATGACGATTTGAACTATGGTCGAGCCTCAACATCGATCGCACAACTGCCTGAATGCAACAGCCATAGAAAAGCACCGTTGCGGGAGGGAAAAAGAAGTACATGCATACCAGAATCAACGGGTCATCATCTTCCGCACAGAACTCTTGATATGGTTCGCCGAGGGGCTAGTTACTGGGCAATTCGTCACCAGCTGATTGGGCCCCAATCTATCCGACCATTGCTCCCCCTTTTTCGTGGGCACGGCATCGGCGAACATCGTTTTGCCGACATGTCATCGACGGCGAAACGGGACGGCGAGCAAGATGTCACACCGCTTATTAAACCCTTAATCTCTTATCTACGATCTGCAAAATTCAGAGCCAATGGTGGCCCATCAGAAAGATAACCATTTGTAAAGATCGCCCATGCAGAAAGATATAAAGTGGCCACGTTCTATGTCCCTAAAACCAGCCCTCACCCCCCCACTTCCTGTCGATACCCACGTTGCCCTGTCCTAGCAAGCGACCATGTCCGAGGCAAAAGCTTTCCACACGCCTAGCGAGCATTCGAAGGAAGACGCCGTCCTCGAGACCATCAATGCTGTCCCGAACGGTCTCTCGACGATCGAGGAACAACAAGAGAGGCGGAATCTCTTCACCTACTCCGAGGGCCAAAAGATACTCAGGAAGGTCGATATGAGGCTGATGCCCTTCTTGCTTCTCACTTATCTGCTCAGAGTAGGTTTCCGGCCCTAAACCTTTCATTACATCAAGCCGCAGGCTGATTTTGTTTTGTAGGGAATGGACGGTGGCGCGATCTCCTAGTCAGTGATCGTATTTATCGATGGATGCAGAATCGGAGTCAAATGTTGACAACATAGCTATATGGTACACACTTTCAGTGTCAAGACCATGAACCCAAAGTCGCCGACAAATATCCTCAACCAGCTTCACATGACTACTAACCAGTACGGATACGCTTCGACAACCTTCACGCTCTTCTATGCCCTCGGAGAGCTTCCATCTAATCTTCTTTTCAAAAAAACCACGCCCCGATGGCACTATATGCGGTGAGCCAACGAGATAATCTTTTTTTTGTTATATCAAAGAACAACTCCTAATCAAGGTGCCTTCTTTGGCAGAATTGTCGCTCTTTGGTCAATTGCAGCCATTTGCCATGCTGCCGCATTCAACGCTGCTGGTCTGCTTACTGTAAGTAGTTGATGCTAAGTCAACGTCCTCGTTCGCTGATCCCTCTTGAAGGCGCGAGCTTTCTTGGGTTTGTTCGAGGCCGGAATGGCACCCGGTGCCTACCTTCACCTCACGTACTACTATCGACCCGATGAGATCGGTCCGCGGATCGCGGCCATCTCAGCGATGTTCAACTTCTGCAATATCTTCGTCGCCTTGGAAACGTACGGATTGAGCTATGTCGACGGTCACGGTGGCCTAGGCGGATGGCAGTGAGTGACTTTGACCCGAATGTCCCCCTGCTTCCCAGACGAGTGTGCTCATTGTGGTTCTTCGCACAGGTGGACATACATTATCAACGGTCTACTAGGTATCGTTTTGTTGGTAATCCTCTACTTCTGGATGCCTGATTGTAAGTTGGTTCCCTCGCCCTCACGGGAGGCCTTGAGACATGGCTGACAATCGCACTTAGTTCCGGAGGACTGCAAATGGCTCACTCCAGAGGAACAGCAGTGGATCGTGGGTCGACTGCCGGCTGGCTCCTCTCGAGCCAATGACAGAAACTTCGATGTTCAGGAATTGAAAGATGCGTTCAAAAGTCTCACAAACCTTACCTTCGCGACTATGGTGGTCATATATGTGAGTGTCACGCTTGCAGCATGACTGTGTCTGAGGCAGGAGTCTAAAAATGCTGAGGTCTGACTTTTTGGACGCGCAGAACACCGGAGCACTTGGTATGACCTTCTGGCTCCCTACCATCATCGCCAATTTGGGATTCAGCACGACCGCCTCTGCTCAGCTGTGTAAGTCGAGACACTCTGCCATGTGCGCCTACAAGTCAGCTGACATCCTGGCCCCAAAACTAGTGAATATCCCCCCAGCCGCGCTCTACTGGATTGGTGGTATCGGCGGTAACATCCTGACCGACCGAATGACGATGATACCTCGGCCGGTCATCCTCTGCACGACCCTTACCCTTGTCACCGGAGGAATGTTCGCATTGGCCTATGTGCGAAGTATCGGTGCCCTCTACGCCATCATTTGCATCATGCAGGTCTTCGCGAGTTGGTCATACCAGACTTTCATTCCTTGGAGATGTCAGAGTCTGAAGGGGACGACGGACGCAGCTTTCGCCATGGCGTGGCTTACCGGTGCCGGGCAAGTTGCTGGTCTGTGGTCAGCTCAGATCTTCCAAAGCAAATATGCACCTAGGTGTAAGTAAATTCGTCCACAAAAGTCTTATTTTGCGTATCTGGGTGGGGATGGTATGTGCTCACACTCATTCTGCTCTGTTTTTCAGATACAACACCGTTCATCGTCTGCGCAGCTCTCACCATCGGCGCTGGCTTGATGGTACTCGTCAATTGGTGGAGGACTTACAACAGCGAGAAAGAGACGAGAAGGATCATGGCGCTCCGACGTAAAGTTGGCAAGGAGAATGACGAGGTCTTGCAGGAGGACGTCAATTTGGGTGCGGAGGTAGCTCAAAGGAACAACAGAAATGAGGCTACCTCTGCCTAAGATGTTCCATAAGCTGTAGGTAGCTATGTAAGCATTATATACTATCCGTGATTCTGTCTATGTCTTATGCTCTTCCTGGAGGTAGTTGGCGAAATAGTGCTCTCTATTTTTTTAAGGCGGTAGGGAAGAGTCCTTCAACGCAGCGTCAAACGCATGCAATATTATACCCATGTGACGTACCTTCTTCAGCGCCGACCTTGAGCGTGTCCCACGAGCTTATCACTCACACTAAATGGCAATATCACCGTACAGAGATTGTCATCTACCGCACATGATAGGGCAGGCAGCAGCAACGTATGCTGGCCCTCACTTGTCAGTTTTCTTGGTTCTGTGTCTTGAGTGCTATTTTTACGAAGTGCCCTTCACAGCAGGGCTGTGCGAGGAGACCATCTGGCAATGCATGGCCAATGAATCAAGGCTCTCTACTCCATAATCTAGACATCTTTTACTGATTTCTGCGGTAGCTCTACGCTTCGTGCGGATTGAAGCCGTTGATCCAAGCCTCTGAGTGACCTCGGGGACCGCTGCTCGAGTTTGAGAGATCAGCACAATGAGCCTGGTAATCATCGTCGATCGAAAGCAGACTCACGGAAGTGAACTAAAACCTCGCTTTAGATATTTGCCCTCCCCCATTGCGCTCAGGACGGTGTTGGTTTCTCCGTCATACGCTTTCTTCCCCCTGAGCAGAACCAGCTTGGGCCAGTCCTGGATTTCCATTCCTTCGTAGGGTGTGTAATCGGCACCGTGATGCAGATCAGCTTGCTTGATGGTCACAGGCGAACGAGCTCCCTCTGGTCTCCATATGATCAAGTCGGCATCGGATCCAGGAGCGATAGTCCCCTTCTTCGGGTAGAGACCTGGAGCGGTGCGTCAGCTACCCTCAATGTCTATCTACAATCACGCAACCTACCGTATAACTTGGCGGCATTAGTCGAATTCAATTCGACGAATTTCTGCGGCGAGATTCTTCCTTTCAAGACGCCTTCGGACCACAACAGGGGCGTTCTTGTGCAGACTCCGGGCAGTCCGTTTGGAATATGCTTGAAATGACCTCGTGGGTTTCTGACTGGATCCTTCATGCCCAGCTGTTTGCCCCTGGCATCGTAGTAGTTCGTTGGGGCATGGTCAGACGAGAAGACCGTGAAGGTGCCATTGGCCAGGCCTTCCCAAATGACCTCCCGTTCTTGGGGGTCACTCCGCAGTGGTGGGGCACAGACACACTTTGCACTACAATCGACGGTACAGTCAGTTTGACCCCCTTCGAGCGCTGCATGTGCTCATCACTTACCCTTCAAATCCAGGCGCCTGCATCTTTTCCGCCGTCAACAACGCGTAATGAGGGCACGTTTCACTGTAGATCGGCAAGCCCCTTGTCTGGGCTTTCCGGATATGAGCGGTGGCTTCTTTTGAGGAGACGTGCACAATGAGCATCGGCGCATCTATCACTTCTGAGAGACATATGGCGCGATTCGTTGCCTCTGTCTCCACCAAAGGCGGTCGTGATGACCCGTGGTGCCACGGCTCGACCATTCCTCGTTCAATCAGATTCTCGGTCATCCAATCTATGATATCCGCATTTTCAGCGTGTACCATTGTCGTGACACCGGTTCGTCGGGCCGCACACAATATGTCAAGGACTTGACGGTCGTTGAGCTTCAGCAGAGGGTAGGTCATGTAGATCTGCTACGTGTTAGTGAGAAACTCCTATGCATGCTGTCCCTCGTGGGGTATTGACTCACTTTTACGCTAGTCACGCCAAAGTCAATCATCTTTGGGATCTCGGTCCTGACCACATCTTCGGTCGGGTCACTGATGATGGCATGGAAGCTGTAATCGGTATGCGTCTTGTCTTTCGCTAGCTCATAATAGGCCTCAACAGCTGGCATAACTTGCTTGCCTTTGGCTTGGACAGCGAAGGCGATGACGGTGGTCGTACCACCCGAGATGGCACCTCGGGTACCTGTGGTCCAGTCATCGGCTGATCTTGCTCCCGATGCGGATTGTCCGATATGAACGTGCGAGTCAACTCCGCCAGGCTATGACCATCCGCTATCAGCACCACTGGACTGGCCGGCAAGATCTTACGGACCACACATTTCATTACTTACAGTTATGTATCCCCCCTCAGCATCGATGACTTCGCATACGGAGGTGAAAGGCAAATCCTGACCTAAGCATACAATCACACCATCCTTGACTCCGATATCACACCGGACTTGATCCTGAATCCTCGTCAGCTGGGACAAGGTTACACGGGAGCTGGTGACACTCACGGCCGCGGTGACGACCACACCGTTCTTGATGACAAGGTCGAAAAGGAAAGGGTTGCTCATGTTGCGGACTATGGCTTCTATGCTGATGTGCGAAAAAGGCGATCTGTATCTGTCGATCAGAACAATCAGAGATCAAACAGAAGATACCATGCAATGCGGGCTCGGCATATCAGTACGCTGTGTATCCCCAAATCCGCTGCAGGATGTTACGCCAGCTCGACTGGTCTGCCAAACAAAGTATGCGTAAGGATCGGTCGGCACACCCGCCGTGCTTCGCCGTGCTTCGCCGTAAACGGCTAAGTGAACCATTCGCTCAGATAACGCCCTATTCGGCAATCGGTCTAAATAAGGGGTTTCTCTGACCCCCTTTCAGTCCTCCACCGGCTCCCACGTAACTTGGTGCATCAGTTTTGTCTTTGCTCTCGTCATGTTGGAGCCTCAGCTTAGGCCTATTGTCATCATTGGCGCTGGAGTGATCGGCTTGACCACCGCGGTCAGATTGGTGGAATCTTCGTTATACGCTGAGTCAAAGCACCCCATCCATATCCTTGCGAATCATCTTCCCAGCGATCCGTTGGATCCGAAGTATGCTTCCACCATTGCGGGCGCGCATCATTTGAGCTTTGCCGATGACAACGATTTGAGACAACGAAAATGGGATAGTCGAAGTAAGTTCGGCGACCTGGTCCCTTCTCCCACCAGATCCGAAGATTGAACTGACATAGACCTGTTACAGCGTTCCAGGTGATGCACGACGAATGGAAACGAGAGGGAGAGAAGACCGGCCTGATGGTGTTGAAACAGACCGAGTACTATGTCGGTACGGATAAGCATCTCAGGATCTACGAGGACCATCCCGACGTGAGTGAAAGTCGTGTTGAGCAATGCCCCGGAACATGCTACTAACCTCATTTATAGCTCACTACACTTGATCGGTCGACACACTCTTCATCGATTGACCATTCGATCTCTTTCACTTCTCTCACTATGACCCCTGCCATCTACCTCCGTCGCCTGCTGGACCGTCTAAAGGGGAGAGCGCAGATCCATCGATATCACCTACCCTCGCTATCACATCTCAGCCATCCGTCTTGTACTGCGCTCATCGGTTCGTCCACCCCTCTGGCGGTCTTCGTATGCGCCGGAATAGGAGCTCTCACCCTGGGTGATGTAGAAGATCGCGAGGTATATCCTACCCGCGGTCAAATTGTCAGTTTGAAAGCACCTTGGATGCGATCGGGATGGACGAGACAGGTAGGCAGCTTGGACGGGGGCGAGGGAGGCGAGAGGACCTATATAATTCCTCGACCGGATGGAACGGTGATTATTGGTGGGACAAGGGAACAAGGGGATTGGTACCCATATCCACGTGCCGCAACGACCGATGACATCCTGAGGCGAGCTCATGATATCTGCCCGGAGATCGTGCCCCCATACCCCAGAGATCAAAGCATCACGGAGCCGCTGAAAGACATTGTTCAGGGCGTCCTCGTTGGTTTCAGACCATCCCGAGTGGGGGGTACCAGAGTAGAGCTCGGCGACGATCTCTATCTCGGTAATGACCGGGTAAAGGTCGTTCACAACTATGGCCACGGTGGCGCAGGCTGGCAAAGTTGCTGGGGTACAGCCGAGGATGCAATCGCACAGCTGCTGAGGTCTTTGTAGTATTTGTTGCATGTGCCCTTTCGGCTGCCTGTTCAATCGTATGCATTGTTGTGTCATTAAAAGGGATCGTTACGAGCGATGGATGGGTAAAGCGCTGAGGGCAGGCGGCGCTGAAAGACGCGTGTGTCCACTACTCTTTCAGGGTTTTTTAACTATATAAACAATCAAAGCGATAAGTATCATCCGGCTCAGCGTCTCTCTTCCCCCCTTACCATCTCATCCTCATCGCAGCATGTCCGAACGACACTACACCGACAACACTGTCATCGATCCGTCATTTGCCAATCAACCATCTGCCAATGCCTCTTACTTCGTTCAATCGAGCCAGGCCTCTGTACATCGTGATACGTCTGTCCAGGCACACAACACTCCTGCGGCGACGCAGTCATCACGTTTAGCGCCCTCGATAGAAGCAGAGGCGGGCGGCAGACCACATAGGTCTCGAAAGAACAGACCTTGCGATCCATGTCGTCGACGCAAGACAAGATGTCTGATCAGCGCAGCCGGTCCTCCGTGCAGCCTTTGCTCCGAGGCGAAGAGGGAATGCACGTTCAGCTTCGCCCCACCGGCACGAAAACCGCGACAATCAGTTCAACCGGCTTCTCCTGATATCGATGGTAGTCTGGGGATGGATCTGGGAGCAAGCATAGATGACGATACTGATATAAGAAGACAATCAGCAAGCCCAGGTGCACTGGACAATTATGGCAAGCGCCGCAGATCTCCCGACTCGGCGGACGGGGGGGCGAGGCACTGGAGGAGGAGGAGCAGGGACACGACCGCGCCAGAGTCTACCATGGACGGAAGGAGCAGACGTGGTTCAAGACTGACACAGCTGGCAGACACTGCATCCTCTTTTGATCATCTCGCGGAGTCTGGCTTCGAGCTTCACGGTGAGTGATGTCTCATTCAGCTCAGTCCTGACGAAACTTCCCCAGTCCTCACGAATCCAGTTACCGATGATCTACTACCCATCCAAGGCGAAGAGACAGATAGATCTAGCGATAGACCCCATGTCAGACAGATAGTGAGGACCTATCATCCCAGCCCATCATTCCTCGGCGCTGACAGATATGTAGTCTTCCGATCCCAAAAGGCCGATCTTTGTTGTCATGCAGCCCCGACACGAGAGTGAGTTAAGAGGGTTTCTCTTTACGACAAGTACCACTAAGGATTGCCGTCCTGACCGGATACCAGCGTTTCGTACTAGTGTCACTGGCACAAACGGGTTGACGAATCTCCGCGCTCTCATATCACACCAACCCACTCCTTTCGCCGAATCGTCCCTAATAAACGCATATACTACGCACGTACACCCTGCCAGACCGATACTGCCCAAAGGCTCGATCGATCGATTCCCGCCAAACCTCCTGGCCGCCATACTAGCCAGTTCATTCGCTCATTCCAAGGAAACCCGCTCACTCGCTGGTCTGGCAGCCAATCTTCTCCAAAGTACTTCTGAAGGCACGGGGGAATCAAATCTGGTCACCGTTGTGACCAACATAATGATGATTGGGGTCAGACCAGGAGCAAGCAATCAGGGGACGTATCTACTTCTCGCCCATGTGAGTGATTTCCCTCACAAACCAGGATCTTGCTGACTAGCGCGACAGACAATTGCCCTGGCTCAACTCCTAGGTCTTCATCTTGATCCTTCGAGCTGGTCAATACCATCGTGGGAGCAGGACTTGCGGATCAGACTCTGGTGGATGCTGAGAATACACGATGCTTGGATGAGCTTCCGTGAGTCCTTGACTGTCCCCCCCCCCCCCCCCCCCCCCCCCCCCCCCCCCCCCCCCCCCCCCCCCCCCCCCCCCCCCCCCCCCCCCCCCCCCGAAGGCCCATCACTGACCCCTTTGTGATAAGTCAACTCGCGCCCCTCCCACATACAGGTCGACAATAGCACTGCACCCCTTCCGAAATTGCCCTCGCTCCTCGAGTCATCATGCGCCTTTTCCCCCGCCTCTTCTGACTCTGCCAAGTCATTCATTGCGTCTTGTCGGTTGGCTCGACTGGTCTCTCGCCTACAATCCGATGTCTGTACTCTCGGCGCAGTAGCTGATCGGGATCAGACAGACAGAAGGGAGGAAGTCGAAGGGATACTGCTGGCGGCCGGCGACCTGCTGCACGATTGGAAGGCGTCTCTACCTTCACAACAAACCTCCCGTCCACCGGGCGTTAGTAAGTCGCCATCGACACGTGAATCGCGCTGATTATGAGACTCGCTCCTACTCTGTCTGCTCGGGTTTCGGTGCATGCTGAAGAGAATCCATATTGAACTGGAACACGGACTCGGTGCCATGTTTGATACGCCTACGAATGCCCTCGAACCATTCAGCGAGTTTGTCACCTTCATCGCCTCGATGAACGAGCGTGATCTGGATGGCTATTTCCTGTCTTGTGAGTCTGCACCCGCACCGATACCGATATGGGCTCACGCCCACTTCAGATTGCTCGCATATACTGTCATCGGTCCTGGCATCTCTGGTCCGCTTCGTGCTCGCTTCGCAATCTCAATCGAATGTAGCAGCATTGAACCTGATCGCTCGACTAGTACGGTCTCTCTTTCACTACCAAAGCACATACACATGGGACATTGCTGCTCCGGCCTTGAGGCGAGCAGCCGCAATGGACGACCGCTTACGAAAGCTGCGAGAGCACGACACGCTTTGCGAGGCACTTAGGGGCAGCAGCTCGACCACTCCTGGCGATCTCAACCTAGACTCGTCACTTCCCCCAGCTGCTGCACCTATTACGACCGGGGAGATCGCTGTAGAGCCCCAGCTTGTTTGGGACTGGACAGGAGCAGAGATTGATTTCGATCAGTTGCTAGGTCTTTCCTCGACAGTCGCGTAATGACCGTTCAAAGATGCATCATTGCCCTCGTATCAACGCTGTCAGCATCTGGAGACCCATTCGGGCTCCATCTACAACTTGTACATTGACCCCTTCTTCACGTGCTGCTTCCATGATCCATGGCTCCATACCACACATTCCACCGCATCCCAAAACGATGACCTCTGCTCCTTTGGCTACCAGTTCCTTGGTAGTCGTCTGCATATTATCCTTCACTTTTACTTGATCGCCCTCCTGTAGCTCTACTACAGTCAGACCTGTTGTTATCGGCCCCGCGAACCTATCCGAATCGCTTGAGCCGAGAAAGCTAGATGTAGCCGCTATGAGGTTGGTTTTGACACCAGAGCCAGTCGCTATGATTCCGAATTTCCCGCTTGTTCTTAGCAAGGCAGTGGAAACACCCGCATGATATATCCCGAGAACCGTAAGACCGATGTCCTGTTCTGTTGCGTGTTCTTGCAGTGCACCGATCAGTGGGTGTTCCGAGAAACAAGCCACGAGCACTCCGTTGTATTGATGTACACGATCTCGCAGCTCAGACATGCATGTGATGCAGCTGGACTTGGCCGTAGCTTCATCAGATATGCCGGCAGGACCAGTGACAGGGTTGAAGAACTCGACAGATGTCCCCGGTGGGACGTGAGGACGCAGAGACCGCTCAATGGCTCGGGTAATCGATGACGAGGAGTTGGGGTTCACCACGAGAAGGGATATCGCATTATAATGTGATGACATTGTAACAATCGGGACCTACGGGGGTGCATTACTTGGCGCAAGAAAGACGAATCGAGGAGAACTTTTGTGCCGGGCTCCCATGGGAATGTCTTGTGAAAGGAGTGATTTGATAAGGGTCGCTCATTGCATGACGCTGTACCTGCCTTATAGGACCCAGTCACCGAATCTCTCGCTGGTGGGTCCGACCTTCTGATTCGCCGGTTATTTGGCCGAATCGTGCCTGGCGCATAGCTTCATTATGATTCGTTCACTTTATCGTCGAGTTAGCCAGGGCCGTTCGCCAAATACGAGTCATGCCGCCTGGCCTTTTGGACGGCGAAGGCGACGGCGAACCCAGGAATGCCGATACCGTTGGACGGCGACTGCGTTCCTGACAAGATCGCCTATTAGCATGCGTACAAAAGTAAAATACTTTTATCGCTCATGATAGTCAATACTGAGAACGAACACCTTCATCTATACTAGAAAGTATGGCAAGAGCACTCAAAGTAGCTGCTGCTCAAGTTGGACCTGTGCACAGGAGCACCAGTCGGGCCGAAGTTTTAGCGAGATTAATCAAACTTGTCGAAGGCGCCGCATCGCAAGGAGTGCAACTCGTCGTCTTCCGTGAGTTTTGCGAATGATTTTCAAGCGTCATTGACTTCGTCTCATTGACGATGTCCAACCGGCAGCCGAAACGACATTCACTACGTTCTTCCCCCGTTACTACATCACGGATGATAAGGAGCTTGCGAACTACTACGAATACGAAACAGAGGAGACAGGTCCTGTCACTGAGACCAAGAATGTTAAGGAGTTCTTCGACCACGCAAAGGCATTGTGCGTCGACGTCCAGGTCGGGTATGGTGAGGACACAGGAAAGGGCCGATACAATACCGCCGTATATGTCAGCGGTGCAACGGGGAAGGTGCTGAACAAGTATCGAAAGGTGCGTGTGATTGTCCCGTTCGACAGTGTGGTTTTTTTGTTCCACGGGGACTCATGAACAATCAGGTCCACCTCCCAGGGTCTACTGAGCCCTTTGATCTCGAACCAACGACCACGAACCAGCTCGAAAAGCGATACTTCCTCCCAGGCAACTTCGGATTTCAAGCATTCCGAGCCAGCTCGCTCAAGGAGCATTGCGGAGGCACGAGTCCGATCGTGGGACAGTTGATCTGTAACGATCGAAGATGGGCAGAAGGCTGGAGGTGCTACGGTCTACAAGGAGTGGAGATACTTTGCTGTGGCTATGTGAGTTTAAGATCACTCATAGGCTGAAATTAGCTGAAGATTGCTGATTGTGACTATCAGAACACTACCGCGTACGCCCCTCAGCTGTGGGGAGGGGATCAGAACATCTCCAGAGAGAAAGCATACGAGGAAGCGATGGTGAGATCTTATACTACGGACGTTGCCGTCAGTCACGTAACGCTGACTCGACCTGTTGTCCTGTCAGTTCCATCACAAATGTATGTCATCTCTCGCTTCGAGAGATCCGACACAGAATGGCTGACCCTGAAGATCTAGTGGTTGTGCAGGCACATGCCTATACCAACTCCAGTAAGCGGTGGTGTATCAGGAGAGACTATGTGACCATAAACTGATACCGCGATTGTTTGAACAGTGTTCTGTATCACAGCCGCACGTGCTGGCAATGACGATGGCAGACATCCCTTGATCCCAGGCTCGATGATCGTCGATCCTGAAGGTCACATTGTCGCCGAAAGTAAAACGGAGGATGACGAATTGGTTATTGCTGTGATCGACCTGGATGATTGTAAGCAAGGCAAGGAGCGAACTTTCAACCTCGGCAAACACAGGCGGCCAGAATTGTATGGTAGACTGGTAGAAGGAGGTGGAGTACAGCCACCTCCTGATGAGTAGTCGATAGTCGATGGAACATATCTCCTCGCTCAATCTTCTGAAGATTACTCCTGCAGGCCATATATGTATTGTGCATAGCGAGCTACAACCCCAGTCTGAGGACCGACGGTATGCTGCAATGTACTCTAGCGCGAGGCAGGCACAACGGCAACGCGCTTTACGCGTACTACCATTCCAACCCCTGATTATACACCTTGAAACGCCCTGTGACACATCGGCAAGAGGATATCAACATCAAAAGGTGTGTACATGGATGGCGACTAGCGACTAGCGACTAAAGCAAAACTCCGGGCTCTCGTTCAACGATCAATTCGTACTCCGGGTTGAGGTTATAGTATGTGTTCTCATGACTAAGATACAACTATCAGTAGTATTCCGCCTCACAGCGTTCCGCGATACTTACTACTGGATCGTAGCAGCCGTAAAAGCAGCGTCTCCCGGATCAATGATGGTCCTCTTGATCCCACTGGCCTCTGCCGCCTCGAGCAGCAACTGGACTTTGCACTGCTTGTCCAAAGCCGAAAACAGATAGGCGCACTCGTCGACAGTGTTTCCCAGAGTTAGAAGACCGTGATTCTGCAGGATAGCGCATTTGTTGCGAGGGCCGAGTGCCTTGGCGATATTCTCCCCTTCTTCTGCGGCAAGTACCTGTGCGACAGTTATATCAGCCCCCAGGTCCGCCTTCGCAGAGGCCCCCGCTCTGAACACGGAGCTTCGCACTTACGATACCTCCAAAGTTGTGATACACCGCTTGATTGTCGTAGAACAAGCACGAGTCCTGAGTGGTGATATCGACGGGTCTCCCAAACGCTGACCATGCCTTGCCATGCAGGGAGTGGCAGTGGCCGGCGGCTTCCACCTCAGGCCTAGCTTTATGGATCGCGGAGTGTATATGAAAGCCCGCCATCTATGTATGTTGTCAGGTCATCAGCCCCATTGCCATCACCCGGAGTCCTGTCAGCCGTGAACGCACATTGATCGGTCTTTGAGCGCCTAATGTGGGATGTACGTAACCCTCAGGAGTTACGAGAACCAGCTTGCTGACGGTCATCGCGGAAAAATGAATACCGAATGGGTTCATCCAGTAGTGATCTCTCAAGATGGGGTCCTGAAACATGGCGATCATTATCAGTAGGGCGACATACCGAAGCTGTTGGCCAGAAGCCCACTCACTCGCACAGTGATATGGCCACTGATACCCTCGCCGTAGCCCAATTTGCCCCAAAACCTGAATGCCACAGCTAAATGTTCCTTTACCCATTCCCTCTTCTTCAACAGACCTTCCTCGTCTTGCGCATACATAAAGCTGGGATAGCCTTGGATGCGGAGTGTGTTCTCTTCATTTCCACGCCATGTCCTCTCCAGTGGATTCTTGGACAGATTGGCGGTCGATTGGTGGAACTCCGCGGTCGGCATGGGGACGTCTGCGAGTGCGATAGGTGCCATCTTGTGAAGGCAACGGGTAGCTATTGGCTCGCTTGTGTAGAATACTGTCCAGATCACCCTCGAAAAGATACAACCCATCGGATATATATCCTCGCATCGTCCTGCAGGCTTATCGCCATTTCTTTCTCATTACCTCGGATACTGCTGAGAATCCTTAACGGGGGCGCTCTGCACATGACGAGCAGGGCACTGGCCGTTTTGCTGTTTGCTTCGCCGTCTCGGCTAAGCTGTGTCTCCAACGGGGGTTAAGGGACAGTCACGTAATTAGCTCGAGACCGCCCATATCCGAATACCGCATTATCTCGAAAGGTGATTCGTCAAGAAAACGACGCATAAGTCGGGTTTATACATGAAGGATCGGCAATACCTCAACAGATAGCGAGTCGTATCTAGTAGGTCGCCGAAAGCTCCCCCAGCACTGAGCTTCCACACACGCCGCCGTCGCGGGCAGCTTTACTTGTGAAGGCACGCCGTTGTACGTGTTCTTCATTCCGAAAGCCTATCACAGTCTTGGCGTGTGTATAGTGGGGCCGGGTCGCAATGTAGCAAGAAACATCTGCAAATAGAAACAACAAACGGTCGTTCAGGTTGCAAAGGTCCTCTCCATTTTCGACAACGCTGCCTTTGCCCAGACCATCTCTTACCTACGGTGACGCAGTCTTGGCTCAAAACTCAGTCCAGCGAGGTTCTGGCGCGAAGACACTGCCTGTTGATCAGGTCAGCCCTGGCTCCCATTACCCGAAGATCTGAATAGCCCCGGCTCCCATGAGCACAAGGATATCCCTCATCAACCAATCCCCAGTCCTGCTTGCACGGCGGCGAATCCCAGACACATCAACAAAGAACCTGAAGGCGTATTCACAGGTACGCCATGCCAACGCATCATCAGATATGCATCCTTAATTGCTCGCCGGGAGGCCTATCACAGCGCGTATTCACCTCGGCGGGCAGCTTTGACGCGCTTGGAAATCTCTAGTACAACGAACGCAGCCAACAGTCGGACGTTTTCCGCTTGTGATCTTGATCCATGTTCTAACCCCGAACCATCCCACCCTCTTCTCGGACTATCCAATCGAGCAGGCTATACTGTGGCAAAAATGGTTTGGGGTCGACTTGTGAGTTGTCCTAGACCCGTCGTTTATCGCTGATTCCTCACCCCCGCTTCGCAGTCAAGGCGTACCGACCGTACCATTCGCATATCTCCACTCGATGGAACTGTTCGATTGGGCGCTGCAGCTCATTGTCGAGTCCCCCTTTGCGCACGACGACGTGGAAAAAAAACACTAGGCGTGTGTTCAATTGGCTGTACACGGAGAAACTGGTTCGCGGGGCAATGGACTTTGACAAGGTGTTCTGAAAGGCTGGCAAAGACTGCAAAGATAGGCAATGAAACGCATGCAGCGTAAGCGTGTCGCAAGCACGATTGAGCACAAAGAGCATTGCATTTGAAGCACGAGTATGGATATATACGATTAGGGCAGCAGCATCGACAGCTGAATCAACGGCAGAATTGATACATTATGTGCAAGATACCACACAAAGAACCCACACTCTACGCACAAGTATACAGACTATCGACGACCTAGATCTTGTAATACTCCTCGTACTCGGCGATGTTCTGGTAGCAGATGGAATAGACGGTCAAGCAAAACCGCACGCAACGAAGCAGCAATGGTAAATAAGGCAAACATCTACGGAGGTGGCGTCAATGTAGGAGGGCAAACAGCGTAGGACCTCGAACGGCAGAGCGCAACCACCAACGGCGATGGTCCAATGGAGGACAGACCGCATAGGCGATGAAGTACGAAGAGGAACAGGGAGTTAGAGGGTTGGGGCGAAACGGCGGGGGTGAGATGAAGGATTGATGTGAAGAGAAGGCAGACTGGGGGGGGGGGAATCAGCGGGCAGACAGGAGCGGGAGCTTAAAGACCAGCGCGGACGGGATAAAGCGGTGATGATGGACGGCGCAAACGGACCGGATGAAGAAGACCTCAACGCAGAAGGGATAAAGAGTGACGAGGAGCGCAGGACGGAAGAGGGAAGCGGGCACCCGGCTTGATAAGACAGAGACACGTGCACATCGACGGACGGAAGGGTGAACAGAGTCTTTGGGATAAATACAATGGATGCTGCGCACGGCGGAAGCAGACAGAGCTGACAAAGCGTAAATGGAGAGGATAGATTGAAGCGCAGAGGTACAAGAAGCGCACCCAGTCGGAACGATCAGGCTAGACAGAGAAGGCAAGCGTTGACTGCAAAGTCAAACAGGCAGACAGGGTAAAGAAATCGTGAAGGGAAGAGTAGAAGGAGCGGATGGGGATAAGCGCATCGGCCACAGGCGATGATCAAGGGCGCAGACCCGAAAGAGGCAGCCAAGAACAGGCTCGGAGAGGCCATGAGCAGAGAAAGATGAACGCAAGCGCAGGCACTTGAAGGCGAAGCGCGGAGCGACCAAGGCAGGGGTAGGGTTTAGAATGAACGTAAAAGAAGAAGAAGCCCAGACGAAGGGACGCAAACGCAGACTCTTCATGACGAGGAGGGAAGCATGGGCAGAGAAATGAAGCAAGATCAGATAAAGCGCGCCAGAGCACAGGGTCTCAGACTCACTCAAAGCCTTCTGGTCATAGTACCGATCCGTTACCTCCTCTTGCGAGACCGCCACCATCGTTCCCATCACACCCAAGCGATAGGCAGTGTTGCCAGAGTGGGTCTCCGCCGCGGCCGCCTTTGTCGTTCCCCTCATAGATCTTTTAGACTGGATGTCAGTATCGCACAGGTCCGTCGACAGAGGGATTCAAGGGAGCGCCCGAGGGGATGCGAAGACAAAGCGCGGTCGAATGTGGTAGGGTGTGATACAGCGAGGTGAAGATAACAGGTCGTTAGAGCCAGACCGACAGAGCGTGGCGTATATCGATACAATTCGATCGAGGGAGCGCGCTCGAGGAGGAGCGTGTGGGGCGCGGTCCATAGTAGGAGGCTAAGGACGAGCGAGGCGTCGATTGGGGGGGCGGGGGTGAAGGGGG
>KI669508.1:376827-391718 GCA_000507405.3 Kwoniella heveanensis BCC8398
CCCCATCTCATTCGCCTAGCTCTGCCCCGAAGATATCCACCGGTATCCAATCGTATTCGCTTCGTGTTCAAGATCCCCTCACGACTCACTCTCAAGAGAGCTCACTCAACATCGCCTAATGCCCCACCTCACCTCCAACGAAATCATCATGTCCAATTGCGCCGCTCCCGCCGCTCATGAAGACAACTGGGTGCCTGCTATGGCTTTGCACGAGGGCAGGTGGGTTCCTCGAGTCGATTTCAGCGGAGCATATGAGAAGGATGGGCTGTTTGGGTGAGTGGCAAATCCCAAAGCAGGGCGGTTGTCTTTTCGTTGAAAACTAATTCTTGGTTCGCTTCCCCCACCCACCACCAGCCTGTCCTACCGTATCTGCTGGCAATGCCTGATCCTGGCCACCGACTGCCTCGCTCGACAGCCGCCCCTCGTCCTCTGTCACCCGAACACCACGACGCCCATCGGGTTCGACCCGCCCAAGAACTGGATCGAGCAGAACAAGGAGGACAGGAAGGATGCCAAGGAGGGCAGATCAAAGTGGTACCTCGTCAAATGGACCCAATGCATCGAGTGCATAGAGGACCCGCCGACCGCTTGCAGCCATGGATATATCCTTATCCTCTACCACAACGGCTCACAAGATAGTACCTTCGTCGATGCTTATCGGGACGGCGTCGTCTACGGACCGAATGCGCCGCAGGTTCGCTTGGAAGAGGAGCGGCATACATGGAGCAAGGAGATGCGGGATCGGGTGATACGGCTCAGGATGGAACGGATGGAGCAGGAGGAGGCCAGGATCAGGAAGAGGGTTCGAGAGGGACTGAGAATGGACGAGTTTGCGCCGGGCGAGATCGAAGCGAACGATGAGTTTGTCTTTCACGATTTTTGTAAGCAGGGACCGGCGGGTGTTTTCGTGAGTTGACAAGGAGAGTTGACACGCAGCGACAGAGCGACGCAGTGCACCTGATCTGACGCTATAAATAACATAAACATAGACCGTGGTCGAGCCTTCGCCTATCCCGCTTGAAGATGGGATCCATGGTATTGGCAGGGAGAAGAGCCAGGTGAGCGATTGTCCTTGCATCCGGAGTAGGTTTCCTCTGACTGATCTGCGACCATTGTCATCCTTAGGTATTGGAGCTATCCGACTTTTATACCGACCTGGAATATCTCAAAGAGTTGTCAGACAAGGACAACGTCTGTTTGATCAAGGATGAGAGGGAGAGCGCTGGTCAGCACAAGGCAAGTGGGGTGGCGTAGCAACTGAGACTTGACTTCGACAACCGTGGACGGAAAAAAAGGAAAAAAGAAAAAACCACAAACTTGCAGCGTATGACCCCTCCTGACATTGGCCTCCCGCAACCCTCCCAACCCTCCCGACCCTCCAGCAGATACCTCAGCCCGTTCCCAACAGCACACAACCTTCATTCGTCAAACTCATCCCACCCACCCTCATGTCCGTCTTCTCCATCGACCAAGACATCTTTTTACGAATGTTTCCTCAGACACGAGCTCACCGTTTCATCTCGTACAAGAAGGAGGGCGCCTGGGTCACCCGCGTCGTGTCGACACCAGATCCTCTCGGAACAGTCTTGACCCCATCGCATGCGATAGCCACACAATGGTCAACTGTGATGAGGTACTATGATGGCATGCCGAATCTCCCCTGGCCACTCGAAAAGGATATACCCTGGCCGGTTGCGATGATGGAGGTTACCGCAATTCTGCGACCCTTCAAGTATCGAATGACCGCGCTGAACGATGCCTTTGTGCGCATGATGAGCGGGCTGACCCCGTCGTCTACCTGGATGGAGCATCACATGGGTAAGCGGGGTGTGTAGATTGGGTATGAAACACTGTTGCTGAAGCTGCAGTGTTTATACACAGACGGTTGGGTGTTGAAAGCCTCTCCAGGCGGCGACGAAGACGACGGGACACGCAAGATCGGGCCCGAATATCGACAGGGGACTCAGCTCGGCGTGATAGGGGGGATTTCGACCGTGTCCAGCTCGCCGGTGAGTACTTTTGTCAGCTCGTTAGGTCTTCCCCAGGCCGCCGCCGCCGCTGACAGCCGGATTATGCAGCACCCCATGGTTCATACGCACATCTGGGGATTTCCGAGGGTGTGGTGGGTGGTTCACTTGGAGGACAATGAGAGGTTTGAGGAGTTAATAGATGGTGTGTCGTGTCGTTCCGCCTTCCTAAGCTCCGGGAACGTTTTCTAACGTGATTGCACCAGGCGTTGACCCAAACCTATCCTCCCTGTCGACCTCTGAAGACGCGCATCGACTCGTTCGTGACGCTTAACTCGTCGTTCCGCCTGAAGTGCTTGAAAGGAAAGGTATCCGATACTCCCACGTCCTGCAGCGACCGAGCGAGAGGGTGTACACGCGCCCTCATGCGTATTACACGTACGTGGACATGGGGCCGAACCTGATAACGTTCAGTGAGATGGCCCAGGACAAGGAGAAAGAGAAGGGCGATGTCGGAGCGTGGGCGGGGTAAGGGAGTACGATCTATGCGATCAAGTGATACGATCGAGTACGATTGATACGACCAGTAACATTCACACATATGACCAAGTACGATTCATGCGATGGTTGCTCCTCCCCTCTCTTCCGTGCATCTGAACCTTGAGATCCTCCTGAAACGTTGGGCCTTGCTAGTCCTCGAGTGTTACAGGATATGACACGCTCGTAGGACTTGCCTGTCCCTGAGCGAATTACTGCTTCAGATAGTTGCCGTAAACGGTGATAGTGGAGGGGGAGTTTCGGCGAGTTGGTGAGTTGGCGGGTTGCCAGGTAAACCAGCCCCAGCCTCTCGATAGGATAGGTCGATAAGTCGAGAATCACACTAGGTAGACTCATATTCACGTGAATCCATGTCATGTCAAGTATCAAAGGTTTTGTGTACATTAGTCTCTATAGCTTGGGCTCAGCCCAACACATTTATGAATCGTATTGACCATATGTGGATCTTTACCTACTATGCAAACTGTTGTCCTCTCGACGGTACACTAGACTTCGATTCCCTGGCCGCTTTCCCTTTCAACTCGCTCAGCTCCTTCTCATACTCCTTCTCCCTCTTCAGCAGCGCCTCAATCGTGTCCTTCTGCGCTGCATGCTGCTTCCTGAGCTTCTCATGATCCTCATTCTTCTTCTTAGACAAGACTTCCTGGTGCTCGACCCTGCGACGGAGCTCGTCGAGTTTAGTATTGAGATCTGCCGTCCAGTTAACCAAGGCGTTGCCATGAGAAGCGATCTCGTCTTTCACAAGCTCGATCCTGTTCCGGATGCTGCAGAGCTCGTCGACAGGGCTAGCAGACCTTGTAGGCCTTTGTGCTGCTGGCTGAGGGTTAGGGGGACTAGGACGTGCTCGTATGAGAGGTTGCTGCAATCGCCCCGTCTCATCTCTTGCTGGGGGGCTCTGTGTGCGTGCACGGTGGAATCGGATGTGCTGTGCAGGGTCGGGAGGTATAGCAGGGTCAGGGGCAGCAGAGGGTGGGGCGGCAGATGCCGACGCTGCAGGGGGGAGAGCAGCAGAAGACGTAGTCGCTGCAGCAGGGGGATCAGCCGCCAATGTAGTCGTTACAGCCGATATCGACGCCGCAGGTACTTTGGGAGAAGCGAGAATCCGCTGGTGCGCGGAGTCGATAGCATCCTCCTTGGCATTGACAGTGGGCTCGGCTTTAGCGGTCGTCTGCGGGTTGACCCTGTTCAATCGGCTCATTACAGCAGGGAGTTTACTTGCAGCAGCGCCTAGCGCAGGCGGGGCACGAGTTGAGGGGAGGGGAATGGTCGAGGCTGGGGAGGCTTTGTGCTGAACGGGAGAGGTGGTGTCGGCAGGCTGTTTGGAGAGTACTTATCAGGCGATGTGGATACGACCAAAGACCCATGCAAACTCACCATGATGATCGGTTCTTTAGACTTCTCATTCACCTGGCCACTAGCAGTTCGAGAACCGCCGCCCCCTGCGCCTAGTTCCTCTACACCGTGTCCTTCTTCAGCACCCTCGCTAGCGCCGATACCCTTGCCAGCTTCGACCCCGGCATCACCTGCATCGCCCACTTCTACTCCTACTCCTACTCCAACTCCATCTCCATCTCCAACTGCTATCATAGGATTGACTGTGGGTCGCTCGGGCGAAGGCGTGTGCGTTCCGCAATTCAGTTTTGAGGGTTTTGACCTCGAGTCGCAGCTGACCAATCTCCGTACTCTGCTTGGCGGTCCACTCCTTGATAGTATCCCGACGTTCTTTTTCCAACCACTCATTATGGTTGAGCACGAGGTTAGTTCGGGCCGTAGCCGCTGTGAGCTCCCTGCGAGTCGATTCCAACTCGGTCTGGAGGGCTATCGACTCAGCTTGAGCCATGGCTGTTCGCATGGCGTTCGAGGTAACCCTGCTTTTCAGTCTTGAGAGGTCGGCTCGGTGCCTTTGGATGCTTGAAGCTAACATCTCTCCCAGCTGCGCCAGACGAGCAAGGAGTGTCAGGGGCTCGGCCGAGTGGGCGTGGGGCGTTGGCGTTGGCGTTGGCGATGGATGGACGAGAAGATGCGTGGGGCTGGCCGTTGTAAGAAGGGTTTCAAACGTTGTTACAGTCAGTACTGTCACGCATCGACGGCGGGAAGCAGAAGACGCCAAAGAACACCATGCGACTCACACCGTTCCTGACGTTCTCAGCTCTGCTCCTTGTACTCTTCCTTTCTACCTTTATCATCTCAACTGTCTCGACCTCTTCTGCTTCTTCTGGAACATCCACTTCTCTCCTTCTCTTCTGGCTTTTGTGCTCGATGGCGCTCGAGGGGGAAGAGCTACCGGGGAAGGGAACGCGGTAAGGAAGGTCTGTTCTTGAAGGGCGCTGCATGGTGCGTGCTGGAATAGCATCCTTGGCTCGGTTCGATGTCTTGGATGCGTTATTGAGCGTCATGATGGGGAAAGGGCAGATAGAATGATGGTAGTCAAGTTTGCAGCGACGGAGCTGGAGAATGAGGATAGCGATCAGTAGTCGCGCTTAGGGGAGATCAACGTGGGTGAGAGGTGGAGAGTCAGGACCGTGAGGCGAGCAGGTGAAGAGAGCGAGGCGATTACCCACGCCGAAGAAGCCGAAGGGGAGAAGAAGGAGTACGATCACAGCGGTTGAGACGCGTGAATGAGGGTGATTTAGCCAGAGCGAGTGCTGTAGAAGTGGGGATTCGGCGAGGACGCTGCGGGCAAAATGGTGATTGTGGGTTTTGCTGAAGAAGGTGGAGAAGGAGAAAGAGAAGAAGATGAAGAAGATGAAGCAGATGAACAAGATGAAGATGGAGGAGTGGAGGAGACGGCGTAAAGACTCAACCCTTCCCGTACGACCAGTCCAGCCAACAACCAACCGGGAGTACGTACCACATTTGTAGCGGTGGTATGACGCAGGGGGTGTTTCACGCCGAGTCTCAATGAAAATACCCTTATGTACAGTACGATCTGGCGCCCGACTCTGAGCCAAAGGTATGCATGCCGTGCTAAAGGCGAGCCCCAAACGGAAGGACGGATGCCTAAAGGCGGCCAGCATGATCCCGCTCAACCAGGCCCCCGCATGTCGCCGCCCGATTGACCAAATTGACCAAATTGACCAAATTGACCAAATTGACCAAATTGACCAAATTGACCAAATTGACCAAATTGACCAAATTGACCATCTCTTTTCTGCTCTTCTTCTCTTCATCCTCTCGTCATCCATGTTTACATCCGCTCGTCTTCATCTCTTCTTTTTCATTCATACAGATCAACAGAACTCGATGCATCCGCCGACTCGACCCTTTCCCTCGTCTACCGCTGATCCAGTGATCTCGTCACCTTCAATAAACATGGACATCTCGTCAGCCGGCCGGTATACTACACGAGGGAAGCGGAGCACGGTGAGCTCGTACTCTATTGCTCTAATCTCTCTCTTTTTTCACTCCTCACCTTCCAATGCTCTGACGATGTCTTCGTTCCTTATACTAATATAGTTCTGCGTCTCGTACGTGTCTGATTCGTGTCACCGTGAATATTGACAGATGCCACCAGATATACTTAGGTCAGTGCTTCGTTTGGCGGTCTGACTCTTTCGTATCGTTTAATATCTCGACTCATGCTGACTTTGACTCTCCGTCTTCCATTAAGCCGCCTTTCTTCGCTGTTCGTGACCATCCAGCTCCCGAATATACTTGTAAGTCTAGGAGAGCTCCCGAAGCTTCTAATCTTCCGTATAAGCCTGTTATTTCTCGCCCTCCTGCTAACATTCCCGTGTCCTTCTCGTCTGCCTGAATCTCGCCTTCATCCGTACTCTTAGCTCCCTTTGGATACTCTCTGGATTATATATTCTCTTCAGGCTTGGATCTGATCACCTCGCCCTCTGTCCTCGCACCAGCTCGTGTCGGTCCCTCTTAGCTAACCCCGTTCACGGCAATCTTCGCAGATGGTACCGTCACGGGAATCTTTGCAGATGGCACCGTCACGACGGCTGAGCTGAAGAGGCCAACCTTCTCCACACAAAGCTGTAAGTGGTCGCGCCAAATTTCGCCCTCCATTACGGGTATCTCTCTCACTTCGGATGCTACCCTCTCAATGCTTGTTGCTTCGAGCGGACTGCCTGACGACGTCTGTTCTTTCACCTGATTAATCTTCAACGCCTGTGATAGCGCTGGAAGCGCTCCAGCTTTGCTCCTGATCGACGTGAGTCGACTACAGCCCCAATTCGCCTTGTTCTCGGATCTCCTCCAGTCCAGCCATGCCACCCGGCCGACCCAGGCTCATTCCTGCTACAGAGGTAGGTGCGAGGAGCGTCGGATTCCGGCCTGCTCACCCTCGATGCTTGACCGTCGTCGGCTCTCTTCTGTACGGGTTGAGGTTAGCCTGTCCCGCTCGATCCATCACCCTGCTAAGTTCCCCTTCCCCAAGGTGGCTTCTTCGTCTGGCTTTGCGCCGCCGTGTTCATCCCATCGCGCCTAATCCCATCAAGGTCTCGGCTCGGAGGACGGCTGAGTCTTGACAAAGACGTTGTGTCGACGACTGTTGAGCGCTTCGTACGTGCAAATCAATGTTTCGCAGGCTTCTTTCCAATGCTCACGATACAACGCCATTCCACAAGCTCGAAATGGACTGCTTTGGGCTGCTTCAATTCCCACATCCTGCTCTACGCTGTCATACCCTTGACGCTGTTCTCTACGTTATCCAACTCCCTCGCGGTCTTCTTCACTGTATCTCACCGCCCCTTACGCCTTCGCAGCCTTTGGGTACACTCTTTCAACCTCTTCTTACCCCCTTCTCCACGTTTTCCTCCACGCTGTCCGCGACATCTCTCTCCACGCTGTTATCCGGGCACCTTTCAACGATAAACTCATTCTTCTTTTCACGCTCTTCTTCGCTGTCTGCTTGCGCTGATGCCGTCGTTTGCTTCTGGCTATGACACACCTTTCGATCGCTCTTCTTCGGATCTGTCTTCTCCGTCCGTTCTAACGCTACCTTCTGTCGAGCGTGCTGCGATGCTCTCGTCTGCATCTTCGCCTGCTGATGCGACGGAATATTCCCATTAGGCCAGATACCGAAGAATATGCTTCGCTCGTTTGCTAGGCCTACCCGCTCTTCTACGATGAATGCACGAGTCTGGACAGGCGCGGAAGCGGCATAGGTAAGTTGCCGCGTCCGAAATCCGCCCACCCCTCGCTGCTGGCGCGTTTATAGTCCAAGCTGACGTCGCCAATTCACAGATTGGCTTCATACCTACGAGAATGTCGAGAGAAGGTGAAAGGCCAAGTTCTGTCTATTGTTAGCGAGTCGCACAGGCTTATAATTGCCAGAATACGCTCCGTACACCCTAGATATGATTAGATATCCTGTAGTGTTGTATGTTTGTTCGTACCGTTCGGCCAAATTCCGCGGTTGTAGCCGTTTCCATCGTTTGAACCCGCTGTACACAGTTTGTTTCTATACATGGGTCGCCGTTCTCGCACTATCAATGCATTATTCTGTCGCCTCCAGCGTCAGAGCCGTCTCCTCCTTGGCAGAGCTCCAATCGGGTGGCAAATCGGCACTGAAAGACGCGAATCGCCCAAAATGATCTTGTAGCGCCGAATGTCGTTGGTTCGTTTGCGGGAATATGCATGCTTCGGCGCAAGGAAGCGTGCGGAGGACCCTCCTGGTCGCTCTGGCGTCTTGTACAGCCCGGTTTACCGTGTATTTGACGAGGAATGGACGAGAAATGGCCAGTCTACGAGTGATATGTAGAGGCTGGCTGGATTCCGCTATATGTGGGATCGCCAGGTCCCGCCAGCCAATTTCCGCAAGCCCAAATCCTCCTTCGGCGATCGCCGGAAGTGGCCCAACCCCTTGACGAAATGGACATCGTCGAAATCCCACCGGTCTTCGAACGCGTTTTGCGCCCGAGTTTCCTATCAAACAACAGGACATTAACAGTTCTGGGGGGGAGCACAAGGGCAAGGGCTTCCGCGTGGTGTTATTGGGGCTCGCTCAGATGCAGAATTCAGGAAGGCGAATTTTCCCTGTAAAGTCGACAGAAGGGAGAACTCGCCGAATTTCCGCTCGGGCGGCTATAGGGCGCAAATCGATGCATCCACAGGTGACTCCACATCCAGCGGGGAGAGTAGGACTCGAGCTACCACCTGGTTTGCGAATCCACTCATCCCATTCAGCGGCGAGGGTCAGACGGGTCCATCTAAGACCCACGCCGTACGATGGGAATCCAAATGGCCCCATTTCACGCGATATAGCTGTTTTCTGGCCTTTTCCTGTGCTGGAATTTGTACCAGGACATAGCCCCGAGGCTTGAACATCGGCGGAGATGCATCGGAAGCTTTGGAAAATCAAGAATAGCCTTCTTACGGGCGGAACAGCGTTTAGGTGTAGGGACGAATTCCGCAGGATTCGAGAGATTGTTGCCAAGGATTTGGCAGCGCTAGGGGCAAGCACTGAATTCATATCGCACATGAATCGGTAGCACTGAACCAGCTCTCCAAGATGATCTAGTTCAATCCCGTGTAGCTGGCGATCCGGGTGAGGAGAAGGTCGCCGAAAGACCCGGTTTGCACGGTAGAACACCCCCAATCTGCATGAAACTGCACATTGCGCCGCGAATAAGTCACTTGGAGAGCCCGCTGCACATGTATCCGATGTAACAGGACGAGGGCTATCGCCCAGGGGTAGAATCACGAGTGGTTGGGTCGATTTGGGCCGCTAGGGACGTCCTTGCGGAATCGTTTCATTTTGAATTCACCCCCTGCACGCGTTCTCCCCGTTTCTCGCAGTTTACCGCCTTGCAGCGGGTATGTCATCTTCTTATAGTATGGAGGAGATCAAGGGGCATCCCCTCAACCCACCAAAGCTGACGTGAACCTCCAGACCAGCGGTTCAAGCAGGACTGGACGACGATAACGGAAATGGGATCTTCTAGACAACGTCAATGAGGTTTGACGAGCCACGTAGCTCGTCAACCTATACCTGGACGCTGGCAGATTGTACCAGGGGAATTGGCTCGGCCTTGGCTATCTTCCTCACCAAACGATGCCAGCTCGATATATAGCGGAACTTGGCAAAACGACGTCCCGTGATTGACGGAATGGACCACTATGGCGGGAAAAAATGCCATCTTTCGGGGTTTCGGCTGGTTGACGCCAAAAGAGCACGTTAAAGCTGATAACAGATACGCGTAGACAGTCCTCGGCCTGCGCCACATTGTGGTATAGATCGCTTGGCCTTTGCTGTTTGAAACGAGGGAGAAACCGAGCTCCAAAGATTGACCTCTATGGTGGGAAACTGCGAAATCCTACGCCGCTCCATGGAACACGCAACAGAACGCTAAACGTGACGTTGACGGTCCTCCATTGTATCGTCCAGTAGCCCTGTGCCCGCGCTACCCGTGGTATGTAGGACAGACGTCGCTGGATTCGCGTGGACTGTAAAACAGCGTCCCAAAAGATGACCCCTACTCGGAGAAAATGCCCAAATTCGCTTCGCCGCGCGTTTTTATGGCTCCAGATTAGGAGTTCCAGCTCGTACCTCTCTCACGCCAGTAGCTGTCGCTCTTGGCTACCCGTCGGTACGGCTTGTACGATCATATGATGACTTGAAGGGCAGGACAAGCGTTCCGCAAGTCCCTCGACTCTTGATGACCGCGGGATCCGCCCACGGCGGAATGAGATTGGGTCGTATGGCCTCAGTCCTAATCGCAGCGGGTCAAATCTGGAAGTAGCAGGTAGCTGGGGCTCTGGGCTATCCGTTCACACCTTGAAGTAGCGTTTCTGGAGCCGATCCTGAGACGTCGCAGGCGTTTTCCGTTTCCACACTGTATGGTTTGTATGGCCCCACAACCGTAGAGGACCACTGAACCTGGGCGCAGCAGACAAAGATTCCACACGGCTCCCCTTGGGTTTCTCGCTTACCAACCGACATCAGCTTATTGAGCCCGGCTCGCGCTATCCTCTGATACCATGGATGCATCGCTAGCTTTCGATCTGGGCGCTGAAACCTCACTCTCGTCAGCAGGGGCAATGGTCCCGTACAGTGGAAGGAACTGGGTAAAACCATGGCAACTAAAGCAACCACAATCGATAGCTTGCCGTCCATTTCGGGATAAGCTGCCTATATCAAAATGTAGCCCTCTCGCTTAGCTATCTTGTGGTCCTATGGATGCATCGATCAGTGCAGTTCGTGGGGCTGTAATCTGACTCTCGTCGGCAAGGGTCACTGCTTCTACGGTGGCGAAAATCGAGAAATTTCTCACGATCAGGTGAGCGCATGTCTACGGCTGGCCAATCATTTCAGGCTACTCAATCGATCTATAAATGTTGTGCTGGACCAGAGCTACTAGGCAATATCGTTCATGCATTCGCATGCGCCGGAAATGGCGCTGTGACGTGAATAGCGGCACGGAGGGTACCCGTTCGTACGGTGGCGAAAGCGATTGTTTTCGCCCCGATCGCGATATGATCGAGCGACCAACCGCTTACAGGCGATTTCTGGTGATGCAAACTATATCAGCTGATACCATGGAGTCCGGAGAGTGCTCTGGTATATACGAAACACTGTCAGGTGCAAGTGTTCGGGCGGAAAGGGGGTTTGATGTTTGCTCGGTCCCGCCGTCGATTCCTACGGTGGGGAAAATTCGGCTGATCACGGTCAGTCGCCACTCCAAGCGAGCACAATCTTGCAAACCATTACAGCCTGCTCAAAGCATATCTGCAGGTAGCCCTGGGTCGCCTCTATCAATTAGCCAGGCGCCAACGGCCAGGTGCTACGCCTTACGACGTGCAAACCGATTTCAACTTTGATGCCGTACGGTGAGATTTGGGCCGTTTTTCTGCCAGCAATTACAGGAGATATTCCTGACTCCACGACATGCAGAGTTGTATCATCAAGAAGCGCTGGTCGAGTGCTATCGATGCATATAGGTCCGATACGTATGCGACGACAGCAACGTTTCGAAAGGGGGTGTCAAAAACGGCTGGATACTCGCGTGTACGGTGAGAACTCGTGCCAGGTACCCTGCCTTCGATTCAGGTTGCAGCCGGGAGGAGGGGATTTCCGGCGTTTCCGCCTATATCGCTGGATATCTTGGACCTCTAGGGAGCGCTGGTCATAATAGACAGGCTCCCAGATGCAGCTTTGGGGGGACTGCAGGCGTTCGAGGACCGCGCGTGCACGGTGGGGAAACACAGCTGAATCACGTCAAGCTGCGAGAAGAGTTCCACGCCAAAGCAGCGATGCCCAGAGTTGCTACTTGTGTTAGCGTTAAGCGCACGGTCCGCGCTACACGATGAGATTAGTTTCGAGCATACAGCGTTAGATTTCGGCGACATGCCATGGGAGGTGCTTTCGCGGGGCCTCTCGTTGTACGGTAGAGCATTGACGGAATGCCCTTGGAACGCGGAGAGACTCGCAGGTCGATGAACACAGTCACCGGAGCCCATACTCATACAGTCAGTAGCCCTAGACTTAAGCTACATGACTATATTCATTTGAAAGCGATTGCGTCGATTCTGGGGGACCATCTCGAGGTCATTCATCTCTTTCTGTGCCATGCTATGCCGTACGGTGGCAAAGAACTTGATTCGCGATCCTCAATCCGCGAGAGAAGTTGCAGGCGGCAATAGGCAATTGTCAAGCTTCACACTCGCGTCAGAGATAGCCCGACCTCTACGCTACACGTTGATACTAGTATGCAACTTGTAGGAGCAGATCTGGCCGAGTTTACGTAGGAGCAAGTTTTGACCCTGTTTCACCCTATATCGTACGGTGGCGAAAAAAAAAAGAAAGTAAACGCTCCCTGGCCGCGAGCCACGTTACACGCCCTAGCTGTCGACCGCCAATCCTGCTGCCTATACACGAAGTAGGCCTAGGTCCTGTTCTGCACAGCAAGACTGTCGCGAGCAGCGCCGCGTTAGAATTGAGCGACTTCTTTGAGGACAGATTTCCCCGTCCTACGGTGGAGAAATCAATAAATTCCCCGCGGGCCGCCAGAACCGAGTTGCAGCCCTTGTATGGCAATTTCCCGTGCTCTATGCGTATATAGGAGACAGGGCAGACTTCGGGCTACATCCTGGGACTATCTGAGACGGGGTTGCATCGATTCCTGGCGAATCGGACAAGGATGGGCTTTTCGCTACCTTTCGCCCTATAGCGTACAATGTCCGGAAGGCCGCGGACACGTGGATCAAGTTGCAGCTCGTCAATGGCAGTCCCCAGAGCACATGAGCGTATCAACGAACAGCCCTGCATGCGGACTGCATGCTGGGACCATTTGTGAAGACGTAGCGTTAGATGTGAGGGAGGTAGCAAGGCTCGGCGCTTGGCCCTATACGGTGGCCCCACCTTAAAAAAACCACTCCCCGATGCACAGCTGCGAGACGAGTCGCACCGCCTACAAGGTCATATCAGATGTTCTTTTCTTTCACAGTCAGTAGACTTAAGTTCAGAGTACGCTTTCATACTGGTTCGAACATTGTAGCATCAGATTTGGGCGAGCTAAGCTGAAGCGGGTTTTTCCCTCGTGATCCGGGGTTACCCCTGCAACCCTTTGGTGCGGAAATCTCCAACAAATGCTTCGCAGCGGCTTGCTGCTCGCCACAGACATTTAACCGTCTCCCCCATGCTCTCGTGAGATGTTCCATGTCCAGGACTACCCACAGGAATCAGTTTGGGCGTTGTAGCGTTCAATCTGGGCGATTTACCGAAGGTGCGGCTTTTTCTCGCCGAACACGCGGTGCTCCTTTTGCCGTCGGTTGATGCGGAAATTTTCGTCCCCAACTTCAGATCGTTTTGCAGCTCGTTACAGGCACTTTCTTACAATCTCTGTATGATGTAAAGATACTCCTCGTCGAGGGATGCAAGCCCGGACATCCAGGAAAATCTTACGCTTTGTTCCACGCCAAAAGGGAAGGGGCGGGAATTTTCACCGCGTAGATTGTATGGAACGCTTTATGGCGGGGCGCGGAGGAGAAGCACACGGACTCGCGATTTCGAACAGCTCGGCTTGCAAGTTCTTGGGGGCTTCATGCATGGCATCAGTGGACAGAGCGGGGTGCTGACTATCGATTCATTCGGTGGACGCATGCATAGGTATCGTTCTTCGATGTCAATTGACCGTTGAAGATATGGCCCGCACGGTGAGAAAGGTGGGTACCTGTGACGGATTTCTTCGAGCCAGGTTACAGCCCGTGGGAACGTACTGCCAGTGCTCTTCGCGTGATATCTAAGAGAAGCGGGCTCTGGCTACCCCTGGGGATTGCGTATGGATGCGGACAGTCGCGTTACGGCTCTCAACGCGCTTTCTCGAAAAGAAACGATGGCTAGTATGGTGGGGAAAATGGGCACCTTGCCTTCAAATCAAGTTGCGACCGGTAACGGCGGATCTCCAGGGCTCATCTCGTGTCAGATGAAGCATCTATGATCTGGCTATCCGGCGGTATGGTGGATGCATGCGTTGGGGTAGATCTGCGCGCACAGGTCTGGCTCACGACATCAGCCCGTACGGTGAAGAACATGGGCATAACTCAACAAACTTCCAGGCAAGTTGCAGCCAGCTAAACGCAATTACTAATCTCACTCTCGTGATAGATGGATGGGTAAAGCTCTAGCTATCGATCGATAAGGTGGATGCATCCGTAGCAACGCTTTATGGCCGTCAAACTTAGTTACAAGAATTAACCCATATTGTCCCATATTAAGTTGTATCGGCGCGTAGGGGGAGGAAATCCCGCATGGCGACGATCTTTGAGCGGAGATGCAGCGGCTGTGGACGGTTCGCCAGGGCTCATCTCGTGATATATGATATACTGAGGCCTTAGCAATTCATGGGGATGGTGGATGCACGCCCGGCGACGGTCCCTCGATGTATAATCGATTTCCAAACGATGGCCCAAATTGGGCCACGGTGGCCCAAATTGGCCAAATTGACAAAGTTGGTCACCGTACGGGCCACCACCTTTCAGCGAAATTACAGCCCGTATGCATCGTTAGCGAGCGCTCATCTCTTGCAGGGTAAGAGTCCAAAGCCTGCTCTGTCCAATGAGACCGTGGACGCATGTATAGAGATCGATCTCGGCTGCAGAACGGGATCGAGAAAGTCGCTCGTGCGGTGGAGGACGGCTCAAATGGCGGAGTTCTTGGAGAAAGAAGGAACCGACTGAGACACAGTCAGCCAGTTCTAACATCAAGCATAGATCAAGGCTCATTGCCGATCGGATGGTCCAGTGGATACATCGCTAGGAAGAGATCCTGGCCAAGAAATTCACTCCGAGGGTTAGGGGGTTAGGGGGTTACAGCCCCTTGTGGGGGGGGGGGGGGGGTTCGGTTTCACCCGTACATGGTGACAAATTTTCATCCATCGGTTCTCACCTGTTTTCTGGCACAACCGAAGCCGCTGA
>KI669509.1:0-91254 GCA_000507405.3 Kwoniella heveanensis BCC8398
TTATTGTACACGGATTGATGGGGTGTGTGCGTGACCTATATATGGGTAGGTTCTCAAGATCGGGTGATCCGTTATAACTGTATAACTGTAGAGAGAGGATGAGTGTTGACCACTCATTTTCCAACGCAACCGCTTGATTTTCCAAGCAGGCCCGACCGATTGGAAAACAGTTCAGGCACCAAACAGCGCTATAAAGCCAAGACAGAGATAACGGATTGCTTTACGTAACCAAGTCCACATTCAAAGTAAGGAATTCAGGGTGTAAGCTATAAGGTATGTTGGGCGCGTCTGAGCTGCCTGGCTGAAGCTGAAGCTTCGCGTAGCGCCGGACCGTAGAAAATTAGAATATTGGAATTTATTCACTAGACTGCCCAATGCAACTCTCCCGGATTGGACACCTGTTTCCCCCTTGAAAGAGATTACAGATTGCTTCGTGTTAGTGGAAATTGGACTGTAGCCAACTCCCTCCCCTTCCATCTGCAGTATCCATCATCGCAGAAAAACTGATGGTCGCTCCTGCTTAGACCTCTTCCTTTCAGGATCATATAACGCGACGCGAGATAAGACGTGTTCATCAAGCGATGTAGATCCGGCCCATACCGCACTGACGTGGTTTTAAGCGAGAAAGCAGGCGTCAATTGATAAGCATCATCTTTCATGCATCTTCGATTGCATCTTTCGGTTGTGGTGACAACAATGTATGCATCAGGTGTTGTACGCATCGGAACAACGTTTGAGCCAGATAGCCCTGGCCTTGTCTATTGCAAGAGATCATCGACCATATCGGAGAACGTATCATACACCTTATCGGGTGGATGCTCGTTGTCTTCGCTTCCTGAGCGGTATTTCCCAGTTCGCACTGAGGTGAAAGTGACCGAGATCAGCAAACGATCTTAAGAGAAACATACGACCTTACCAGTACCACACTCACCCAGTATCCGCTTCAGCCCCAACTCCCTCGCGCCCTCTCCTAGATCATTCACCACATCGTCGCCTACAACACCCACATCTCCAGGCTGTATCTTGTCATTGTTATCTTCGTTCTCTTCTCTGTCTGTTCTTCCTTGTGCAGTGTTCATCCGTTGTAGCGCCAACTCAAAGAACCGTCTGGTGGGTTTACCCACCAGTTCAGCTTGAGTACCACTAGCCTCTTCCAGGGCTCTGACGAATGGGCCTATGCCCAGCGACAACCCCGCTGGTAGGAATGACGTTGCTGGAGACTGCTGAAACATCGATGCGTGGGGCGCGATGAATGCTGCTTGACGGTGAGGATCGGACTGAGAGCTGGATGACGATGAAGACGAGGTCGAAATGGGTTCGCCCTTTAGCACACGAAACGCTTTGTTCAGGCTTTCGTATGATAATGACGGTTCGTGTAGGCCGAGTATAACAGAATCGTACTGTTCGTCGTCGTGAGACGCAGAGGTACTCGACGACGGCGACGATGCTGGAGAAAGAAGCGAGGAGAACTCTTCCTGCGCTGAAGGTGACATGACAAGCAATGGACGTCTGTTCGCCAACATCCATCAAAATCACAAAATCAGATTGCCAGAATCAGGATCAGAATGACCTCACGCTACACTAGACCTTGTCCCCGACGTTCCAAAATACCACATACCGTAAACCCTTCTCCTCGACGAGCTGCCGACACGCTCCCAGGCTTGTCATCAGCTCATCTTTCTCAGCTTTGAACCCCATCTCTTTCAGCTTCCCAAGCAAGCTCGCCGATGACTCCTTGGTTGAGTTTGAGCTGTGTCGCGATCACCCTCAAGTCAGCCTCACGATCCAAAAGCACACTGGGAAGAGACTCATTCGGATATCCAGACCTCACCAAAAGATGAACGGTATGCGGGATGCGCGAAGTCGCTCAATAGCATGCACAGCACCCTTGGTGGGTTCGTGTCCCAGGTGCAGGGTACCGTTGAGGTCGATAAGAAGCGCTTTCAGCTTGAGTGGGCTGTGGTGATACGAGTGACATGATGGCGGGTGTGAGCATTAGCTCGTTTCATTTTCACACCTATACCTTTGCAGCTGGGCAACCAGACTCACTCTGGCATCTTGGTGACTGGTGGTGTACAGGATGGTGTCCACAAGGCGTGCTAGGGTTTGCTTGAGGCCACTTGATCGATGGACGGTGACTTGTTCTGGAAGATCAAGATCTGGTTGCTTAACGGAATTGTTCCTGTCAACTAGGCAAGGCCAACACTACACTTGTTGTTTACCCCTTTCTTTCTCATGCTAGCAAGTGAGCCTGAGCAACGCGACTGGACTTGTTGTTGTTCTACGCTACAGTACCTCCGAAGGGAGGATGACATCATCCGCGATAACCGGGGCTCCCTGGTGGAGGACGATCAGCGACTAAGTTACGAATAAAGTTATCATCAATCGATCGTACTGTTATGTACATATATGTACAGGAATACGACACAATCACTCCTAACTCTGCTAAATTCCTGTGTCGACTGCATGGGATATACGATCTCTTCAGTCTAGCTTAACATATAGCCATACCTGGGAGGAAGACACTGAACGGAGATCATCCTTTGGTCATGTCGGTAGCTGTCATACAAGGCGCGTCAGGCGCTCTTGGGCTCGCCCTCTCACGACACATTCTTCGACACACCAATCTCAAAGTATACGCATTGACGCACAAACCCACTTCAACAGAAAACGAGCTGAGCGAGAAGATCTCCGAGGGGGCCGATGTCAGTAATAGCAAAGAGAAAATCCACGATAGACTGAGCGTGCTGGGGGATGTGGATGTTAGAGAGGAGAGGGGTCTTGAGCGAGCTGCGACGATCGTTAAAGAGCGCGAGGGGAATGATCGGGTCAGGCTAATAGCCTGTATGGCTGGCATCGTGAGTGACATGGAGCTCGACACAGACAACCTGCTTCTCGTTCTTGATCCAGTGCACCCCCGGAAGACACTACGTGAAACTTGGTACCTGACGTATATATCCTTTTACAATTCCGCGATACGATGCTCAATCTTCTCACACAGCTGCACACTGAGAAATCGCTATCAGCGATCGACCCTTCAACCGCTCTTTCCCAATTCCAAATAAACACCCTGGGACACTTGCTCACCTACAAGCACTTTGTGCCCCTCATTCCCAGCCGGAAATCGTTTCAACAATTGGCGTCTGAGTGGGCCAGTGAAGGTGAGGCGACAGGCTCAGGAGATCCGGCGAAGGGGTTAGTGGATAAAGAGGGCAGTCTGTGTTGGTCCATGAGTGCGAGAGTGGGCAGTATCGGTGACAACGAGAGAGGAGGGTGGTACTCGTACCGAGCGTGAGTGGGACGAAAGGAGAGGCCGTTGCAGCTGTGGTTTATAGAGAGTCTCGCAGCAAACTCGATACCGTCAGCTGATGATAAAACGGACTGATCATCGATGCTCTTGCTGCAGCTCGAAAGCTGCCGTGAACCAGATTGTACGGACGCTAGACCACGAGGTGAGCACCGAGTCGGACCCCGTCGAAATAATCCTTGCGGAAGGATACGCTTGTGATGTTTCATTCCGTACTGCCTTATCAGGCACGCTCATCTCTTGCCTCACTCAACTCAACGGACTAATGAACTGCAACTTTTCACCACTGCTTTCCCATCCAGCTTATCAACAAGTCCTCATCGGCTATTGCAGTAGGGTATCACCCCGGAACGGTCATAACACCCTTCACCGCTCCTGTGATAGGGGACGCCGCTCCTGAACCATCAAAGGGACGGTTCTCCGTCGACCAAGCTATTGAGAAAATGGTCGCCGTCATGCGCCAGGTTCGCAGACGGCGAGACGTACACCAAGGAACGGATGCCCGTTCAAGCGGGGCAGCTGGTGAGCCTGAGTGGGGTGGGCGTTGCTGGGATTGGAAGGGGGAGAAGATAAAGTGGTGAGAGTTCGAGAGTACAGTGCTGGAAGGGCAAATAGGAATTTTAGGCCACTCCACACGGACGGCTGCTTCGACGACCACTACACTACTACATGGAAGACAAGCTCTATTGCACATTGTATAGTATGCCTAAAGGAAGAAGCAATCATCCTGAATCCCGAAGTTGAGGAAAAGAGACACTGTTTAAACCCATGGCCTCCCAAACTTCCCCTTCGATGAGTCTAGCACCACTGAAAGAGCCCTGAATGTCTGCTAGTTGAAAACCTCTAAGCTATCAATCAACCTTGTGTTGTCCTGTCCGGACTACCATTGTACCCGTCCGTCATCAGCCTACAACAGCAGGACGGTGCCGACGGCAGCCATGAGGACACTGGTGATGCCGACAGAGGCAGTGAGTCCGGCAGCGGAACTACCTCCAGCAGCAGAGGCAGAAGCCGAAGCCGAAGCTTCCGCGCCGCTGGAAGAAGTGGCAGCCGCAGAAGTAGCAGCGGCAGAGGCGCTTCCACCAGAGCTTGCTGAGGCAGCTGTGACAGCTGCCAAGTCCACGCTGACGGTCTGGCCGTCAACACCTTCTTGAGCGGCAGAGTAGTTTGATCCCTTGAGGACGAGCGAGTCTTCCGGGCTGGCGGTCTCGAGGATTACTGACGAGTTGGAGCATGCCAAATCGGAGGGAGCGGTGTAGGAACCGGCCTCGACGAGGGTCAAGTCGGCACAGTGGTAGAGGTAGCTCGAGTTGCCGTAAAGCTGGGAGGCAGCGTAAATCAACATCAAACATTGATTTTCAAATGCCCAGAGTCGAAGAGAACTGCTTGATCAGGGCTGATGTATTCCGATAGATATTCTGTGTGCTCACCTGGTAGATGACAAGAAGTGTAACATCGTTACCTGCCTCGAGACCAAGCTCGGTGAAGTTGGGGGCGGCGCCACACCATGAACCGTCTGAGACATCGAGAATGGTGTTGGTGAACGTGCTGAAGTCATGGAAGGCATCGGGGTCGGTCTCGTTGGCGTACATCAAGTTGACGTTGGCGGCGAGAGTGTCGACATCGAGGGCGAGTTGTCCGCCGGCTACAAATGCAATACCAGTCAACCAAGATCCCCTCTTCGGATTAGTCTAGCCACAAACTACTACAGTACTCACTCAAAGGGTAGTTAGTCCTGGATCCAGCAGCCGAACCACCACAAGGGTAAGTGGCCGCAGTGTCGGGAGAATAACCGCTTCGGGGAGGAGGATAAGTGAATTCGACGGGGCTAGTCTCGAATTGCTACAGGCATAGATTGTCGCAAACGAATATCAGTATCAAAACACAAGGTCAAATCAAGATCCAAGTAATGAAAGGGAAAGCTCACGGAGATGGTAGCGCCCTGTCGAGGGGAGATGGTAGCAGCGCTAGCCAAGGTAGCCACAGATGAGATGAGGACGGCAGAAGCGAGCATTTTGGGTTATGTACAGTATATCACACTAATTGTGGATGATACGATATGCTATACTGTGGGAAAGAACTAGGTTGGGATGAAAACTAGGTTGGGATGAAAACGACCCAAATATGAGCAATGACAATTGTGTTCAGCTGCTTATATATCCTTCACCGTCGAGCGTGGCTGGCCTCCTTACCGTGTCCAGACACGGAGAGAAGCAGATTATGAAGAACGGTCCCGGAGCGGGGGTAGTAAGCTCTTCTGCCCAATGGGAGACAAGACGTAAACCTCGGCCGAATGCTATACTTAATGTCGGCTCCCGCTCCCATACAGCAGCTCGTGTAATCTACAGTATCTCATCTGAAGTCGTCTATGTCCTCCGGAGCCCAAAAGGGCAGGTATGCAAGGAAAAGGGTAGAAGTAGAAAAGCGCTTTGTCAGATACTGGGTGCATCGTGCCTTCAGAGAAAGAGCTGAGGACGGACCATGCACTCGGGAGTCGGCATCCTCGCGTAGGCAATGATTATTACACTTCGTGTGTCTGGTAAAGAGCTGATGCAAGAATGCCAGCAGAAAGGAGCGATAGACACGGCAAGACTGCAATCTGAGGGAGCTTTGGAATACAGTCTCATGTTCCCTCCCCTCCTACCCAATTCAGGCACCAGAACTCAAAGTCAGAAAAACGCCACGATTCACATCGGCCGGTCTCGGTCTCACCCTGTCTTTCCACTTATCAGATAACCAGGATCAAGCAATGTCTTTGGTTCCTCTGCACGGATTTGCCAAGACAACCGAAATCTTTGGTCTTCGCACACATGAGGGGAAGATTTACCCAGAGCACCGGTGTCGTATGCTCGATTACTCATTTACTCGTTCTCATGTTCCGACTTTTCCCTTCTCTTCCCTTCTCGCCTTCGCCTCCTTGCCCTCAGCGCCGGATATCACCTCTCATACAGACTGAAAAACCGATACAGTACCATGTTGTCAGATGGCTGGCTAGCGGACTGGCTGACTGGCTGCCTGGAAACGTACATACCCGTCGCTTTGTTTCATCTTCCCTTTCTGCGCGAAATCGTGTGGTGTGCCGTCACGCCCGATCCCGGGTTTCCAGGATAAGGTAGAGCAGATAGATGTCTTCGCTGCCCACGCATTTCCGACAATCAACAGACATCGACTCATACATGGTATAGTGAGCAGGACAAGGACTGCTGAACAATGAAGTGCTCAGGTCTCAAACGGGCCGACAGAAATGCGCAGCTTCCAGGGCAACCTGCCTCTGTATCAGATAAACATCAGGAACACGCACTATCGGCCGACTCCGGATCCCACTGGTACTCGTCGATAGCCGAAAAGCTCGCGTCTCCGCTTTCTTGGCTCGTTGGCGTCTATTCCAGCTGTATGCTGCAGCGGCAGCTTGCACGATTGATCGCTTGCTCGGCTCGCGCTCGAGGCTCAGGCTCACGCCGTTCCGGATGCTTTTTTTCGGGGCAAAATCGCTGGAAGAAAGGCTGTGAGCCAAGGCTCACAGCTTGCTTCATGTATAGTGGTTGGTCTTGGTCTGCTGCGCACGATTCGTTATTCTGCGAGGTCATGGCAGGGGGTCTTGTCGCCTGGCATATGGGTTGATAAAATTGTATGGTACCACCAGAAAGAACGACAGTCCTCTCTTCCCAGCTCTTTGTGCATACAACGTGAAGCATCACTCAATGCATATGGCGATTGGCGATTAGCACGCCACACTACACTGTCTAATTCCGTCTGGTCCGGGCATCCACTGCTGCGGACTTTGCTCTGTTCACGAGGTTGATCCAGTCTTTGGCGTCGCGTGCACTCGTTGCCCTGTGGGGTTGTCGGAGGAATCTTAGAGTCAGCATGCGTCCCCTCGTAGAGCATAGCATATACGAATCCTCGAGAGCAGGGGTTTCGTTTCCGTTGCCAAGATCAAGTCGGCCGGACGGGACACAACTCCAGCAGGCATGGAATACCATCTTCAGCTTAGACTCACTTCAATGCAATGGTATCGCCGCCTCGCCGAGCGTCGGCTTTCAGGACAACGCTCGTCTCGTCTCTGGTCTGGCGCACGTGAATCTCATGCAAAGCAAGTGGCTAAGTGGAAACCACACATCAGTATCTGCGGTTGTCTGTCCACTTGTTGTCGTGAGGGACGATCAACTCACCATTCTATACAGATCCGCCCCGTCAAGTAAGACGATGATGTCGTTACATAGAACCATAGTCAATTTCCTCCCTGATTTTGACTTTGACACTCTGCCTTCTTTGATCAGCCTTCTGGGTCCTTGGAAAGCGGTGGGGGCCGTGAGATCGAGGCGGCTGCGAGTGTGTCGAGCACAGCCACGAAGGGACATCCGTCAATCTGGTAAGCTTTCGGCAACCGAATGTACGGTGATCGCGCGGACCCCACTCACCCTTCACCTCCTATCCAGAGGTTCTCACTCAAGACTCTCAGTCTTTCCTCTGATTCAGCTTCTCGAACACTCTCGTTGATGGACCCCACGATACCTTCTACCATCTCCAAGGCGTTTTGAACGAGAGGCAGGTCCGTGTTCTCTTCACCCGAAGGGTCGAATGTATCAGTATAGTGGATGATCTGCTTGATGAGCAGAGGGTATCGAGTGATTCGTTGCACTGACCACATCGTTTTGTTAGCCCATCATGACAAAACAATCTAGCCAGAGAAGCGATCTGAACTTCAGTCATTCAGGACACTCACTTGGGATCAGTAAAAAGCTCGATAAGTCAAGCCCTCGGACAGCAGGGTTGTTCTCCCGTATCGACTATCGCGAAAGACAGCAGCGTCGCGTTAGCGCCGGATCTGTGTACATCCAAGACACATGGGTCCTAATGCCTCATGTACTTCGGTATTTCCAGGCAACGTCCAGAATACGTGTACCAGCACGCAGCAGGACATGGATGCCCTGTGAGATCCAAATAATGGCGGAGAGACGAGCAGGCAAGAACGCTCACCTGGAGATGAGCCGAAAGGGCGGGATTCGACTCCCGCAAAGACTGGAGGAGTTTGATGCCTTGATTCTGGTTCACACAGTATGTCTGCCCAAAAGGAGAGAAATCAGCAAAACATTTCCTCTCAGCTAGCTAGCTCTCTAACATCAACTGGAGATAGATTCCGACCGACTCACCATATAGACCCCAGCTTCCCTCAGATGGGTTTGGAGGATATCTCCAATTCGATCGATATACAATCGACAGCTCTTCTGCCTGTCTTCCAATGAGCTTAGGAACGACGTATTGAATAGCAGGATGTCCTCGATGTTGGCGAAGACAGTGTTTAGGGATTTATCGTCGAGGTCATCGAGCAAAGGGGCGTAGAAGACCTGATACAATGAAAGTTGAGGCATATGTCCGAAATCTGATCAGCATAAGCCGGGAGCAGCTTTGATCGCGAACTTCAGAGGTACGGGCACTCACCTCAACAATCAACTGAAGATCCCTACCATAGCTACCCTCAGTCGTAATAAATTCAAAGATCGCTTCTTGCCTTTTTCTTTCCCTCTCGCTCATAGTAGCCAGCACCGAGGGCTCTACTAGACTACCCCAAGTCTTGCCAAACCCATCACCCATTCCTGAGCCAGAGCCTGAGGCCGACATATTGGGTGTCTCTGGTCGACTGGGGTTAGCCGAGTCTGGGTTGAAGTCGGTTCGGACTATCGGGCCAGAGATGCTGGGTACTTTACGCTCATGTTGTGAGGTACTGCCGGGGTGAGGTCCCATCATCCTGCTGAAGAATCCGGATAGTCTGCTGCCGCCTGCTGCACCAGCACTGGTGCTTAATGAAGTCGTAGACGGCGTAGGTGAATGAGGAGGGTCGTGTAAACCTCCGCTTGAGGTTCGCTCCAAACCCATCTGTGCCGGACCCGCACCAGGACCTGTCAGTTGAGGAGTCAGAGAATTGTTGGTGGTAGCTCGCTGTATCAGGGATTGACTTCGAGCTCTATTGCTAGATCTGGACGAGTCAATCCGCATGGGAGCACTGGGCCGGCGCTCATGTTCACCTTGACCCGCGGCTGATGTCGACTGCGATTGCGATTGAGCGAGGAACGCTTCGTATCGTGCATATGCGTCTTGAGGCTCTCGAGGCGTGCTTATACCACTGCCGGATGAACTTATTGCTGGAGAGTTGAGATCGATCGGGACTTCAGGCAAGTCCTTTTGTCGTTTGGGGATGACATTCAGCTTGTGATCACCCCTCTGGTTGTGACTTTGCATCGGAACAGCGGGCGCCTTTCTCCGTTTCTTGGTCTTACCAGGAACGCCTGGCGGTGGTCGTCGTCGTGAAACCACCCGGCCCATCTTTCCTTGAGCTGGCCCAAGACCAGCTCCGCTGCCGGCAGGAATACTGGCCGGATCATCCCGCTTTATCTGTAATCCAACTGCAGAAAGGATTTTCTGTCGCTCTTCTTCTCGCCTTCGCTTTTCAGCTTCTTTCTCTGCCAATTCGACGGCGCTCTGTTCTTCCTCATCTTCGGCGTCTGATCCCGCTTCGTCGTCCTCATCAGATGACCACCATGACAAGATCGAATCATCAGACGACGATGATCCCTCATCTTCGTCGTCACTGACTACAGAAGGCGATCTTCCAATGGACGTCACGGAGAGCATCGACGTGGGACGAGCAGAGGAGATAGGAGACGGTCGAGGTCTTTCCGAGACGATATCGTTGGAAGACGGCGTCGTGGGATTTTGCAGCAAGCCTAATTGAGGGTCTCCTGCGGTGGGCTGACCTATAGTAATGCTGTTAATCGGAGATAAACTATTTGTTGAGGGTTGGTCAGTCTTGTGCGATTGCGGGTTTATGCTCTTGGGATCTACAAATGTTAGTTGCAATATCATGGATGATCATACACACCAGCGGTACAAATGGACCGGTAGCGACCGCAAACGAGGACATAGACAAGTTGGTTTTCATTCGCATTTCCGTATATCGTTTTTGATTTTGTTTAACAACGTTTACCGAAATGTATGGGATAGTGGATAAGGTATATCGTATAGTAGAGAAGAGGGAACAACACAAACACAGCTTTAGCCTGCGTCAAACACCAACGTAAACGTATGTCCTATATTCATGATGGAAAGCAAACGAAGAGAGGCGAGAGGCGAGGTCCGCGAGGGGAGATGCGCCAGAGCCAACAGAGAGATGGGTACGACTGGGTTGTTTGGAAAGCGGGACGGTGACTAACCTTGAATCTCTAGGTAGCTAGCAGGAACAAGGAAGATAACACCGGCTTTCTCCGTCTTCCACCAGTCTTGGTCGGACTGATCCACAATGTCGAGCAAGTCACCTTCCATAAAGGGGAGCTGGTCCTCATCGCCTCCGGGGTAATCAAACAAGGCTTTCGCTCGAGTGGCTGCAAAGAGTGAGGCATCTCAGCGCAAAATCGACAATGTGCAGCAGACCAGAGCAACTTACCGTGCAGCTCTTCTACGTAGTCCTTGGGGAACCAACCCTTGCTGCCCTCTTTGACGAGTGTGCCGTACCACCAAGCACTATCCTGATCTTTGGCCGGATGAGCTTCGATGACGACGTTTTCCTTGAAGCTCAGATCCACGTCTCGGGTACCGGCGAACTCGTAGAGCGATCGGACTCGGAGAGCTAATGATACGGTTGCGATGAGACAATCAGCTCAGCACTCAAAAAGAGTAGATCAGATATGCTGGAACTCACTTGTAGTCATATCAAAGTCATCCATCTCATCGTTGTTCTCGACGTGAATCTCAGGGGTCTCCGCCTGTTGACCAGACAAGGGTGCGTAGCCCTCGTCTTCCTCACGAGTAGGCTCCAGTGCGGAGTCCCCGCCAGCACTAGCGGCGGGATGGGTGTGATCCGCAGCCAGACCAGCGTACCAGTCAACGCTTTGTCGATTGGCATTCCGAGTGCTGAACTGCTCTTCCTCATCCTCAGACTGAGCTTGACCCGCTGGAGGTGAGGAAGGTCGAGGGGCATTGTTGATGTGCGCCGGAGGCGCCGCGTCTCCGATGACTTTGCCTACGCCCGCCGGACCTCCTTTGACCACTGTCTCCGTCTTCTTCAGCCTCGCGCCACCCTGGATGGCCGACAAAAGCGCACCTCTGGATTGGCCAGGATCGCCACCGCCTAGTTTGGCGAGAGCAGCGGAAGGAGCAGCCTTGGGGGCTTGCGGAGCGGCAGGTGCAGATGGTGCAGTCGAGGTGGGTCGTGAACCTGGAGGTGACATGATGTTTCCGAATAACGCTTGAGCAAGACCTTGTCTACCCGCCCGAGACGATACGAACTCGTCGTCCGAAGAGTCATCATCGCTGTCCACTTGCTTCTCGGTGATATCTTCCCATTCAGGCTCACTAGGTGGCGAGCGCACCGTCATTTTAGTCGGCTGGAAGGTTGAGGCGGCAGGTGCTGGAGGAGGTGGTGGAGGGGGAGGAGGGGGAGGAGCTTCGATCTCAGGCGATTTTGCAGCAGGTGAAGACGTAGCTTGTGCAGCGGGCGGCTTGAAAAACGGGTTGAATCCGCCTCCTCCAGAGGTAGACACGGGAGCGGCTGGCGAAGGTGTCGCGCCGCTTGAAGCGGCGCCTGGTTTCCTGAAGGGGTTGTAGGAGGTATCGATCGCAGCAGCAGTAGCTGCAGGAGGGGGAGGAGGCGGCGGTGGAGGGGGAGGGGCTGTTTCCGCGGCAGGCAAGGCTACAGCAGGACTGGGCGTAGGTGCCTTGCTCCTGTTTTGTCGGGCAGCCAAAAGGGCTTCTTCCTGCTTTCTTTCTTCTTCCTCTTCTCGCTGTAGCTGTTCCAATCTAGCTCGTCTATCAGCTCTAGCCTTAGCGGCTGCTTCTTCCTTCCGTCGCAGTTCAGCTTCCTCGGGGTCCTCCTCCTCGGGAGGGGGAGCAGCTCTAGCCTTCGGTGCAGGCGGGGTGGGTGCGGGGGGTGCGCCGCCGTGTCTGGAGGCAGGAGGAGCGGGAGGAACTTTCGCTCTAGAGTGCGGGGCTGGAGGCGCAGCGGGTTTCTTCATGGCCGACTTCAAGGGGGACGGTGAAGGTGGTGCTGGAGCCGCAGGTGCGGAAGGCGTAGCAGATGGTTGCTCGTCCTGAGCGCCTCCGCCAGCTTCGGCAAGTCGTTTCTTTCTCGCTTCATCGCGGGCAGCTTGTTCAGCTTCGGCCTGCTTCGACTTCTCCTCGGCCTCCTTCTTCTCCTTGTCCAGCCTGTCTTGCACGCTCGTGTCCACTTCGGGCTCGTTAGAAGGCGTATCGACACCAAGGGCACGCAACCTGTCGTTGATTCGCTTTTGAGCTTGTTCACGGATGTAAGCCTTTCGCTCTTCGGGAGTCATGTTCTTGGTCGAAGGAGCCGCAGCTTGAGCAGGAGCAGGGGGAGGTGGGGGAGCGGAAGAAGCGGCTGCGATGGATGCAGGCGGAGGCGCGGGTGGAGGCGATCGAGTTGAAGGAGGAGATCGAGGTCGTTCTCGGTCGTGAGAACCTTTGCGATCTCGGTCGTAGCGATCATAGTCCCTGTCCCTGCTATCACGACGATCTCGGTCATATCGATCCCGGTCGTCATACCTATCTCTGTCCCTCTCCCTTTCTCTGTCAAAGGTACCTCGATACCTGTCTCGATCGTATTCGTCCCTGTCCCTATCTCTGTCATCACGATAATCGTACCTCGAGTGGGTTTGATTTCGCTCGTCTCTTCTTCTGACGCCTGCACGCTCCTCCATCGCCTTTTCTTCTTGTCTCCTTTCTTGTTTCCTCTCGAGCTCGGGCAACTTTTCATGCATCAAGTACAAAAGCTCCCTTTCAAGCTTGCGTCGCTCTTCGTCTTTCTCAGCCGTTCGCCGACCCTTGGAAGTGTATTCGATGTCTTCCTGGATCCTCTTCACACGGTACTGCAAGGTCTCGATCTCTTCTTCGAGCTCTTCGTCCTCGACACTCTTCTCGTTTGACTTTTCGAGCAGCGTCGAGGTGTTCTGCAACTTCCGTCGGATATCCTTCAATCCAGCATCAGGATCCTCGCCGGCATATCGGACCGATTTTCTGTCAAGATGTCGGGATGAAGGCTTGTAGGTCGATGGGAGATCGTCCGAGTGCTTGTACATCAGAGCGTCTTTGGAAGCCGGACCGCCGGGGGTGCTGCCGCCGTAAGAGGGGGACGAGGCATTCGATCGAGTTGATGCTTCATGTCGGAGAAGGTCTTTCATGAAGTTGACCGTGGTGTCGATGTCTCGCATGGAGGCGGGCACAAGTTCTTCAGGAAGGACGTCGGGAACCGGGTTTCCGTTGAGCGCTAAACATTGCCGTTTGGGATTGAGTCAGTCATACCCACAAAAATATAGCGTTCAAATAAACGGATAACGGCTATAATTACTCACCTCGATAGATCAGACCCATCGCAACATGGAATTCTGGAAGATTGAGTTTACCTCTGTTGTCCTTGTCACACAGGTTCCTACAGAAACGGAAAGGATGTCAGCGCGTATGTTCAAGCTGCAATTCATCTTGCAGTATGCGGGGAATGGTAAGTTTCGGTGGGAGGGCGGAGGGGGTGTGTGCAGGTGCAAGACGCAGCATGATAGGGATACACGAGAGATCCTATAGGACAACAGAATACGACTTACCAGATCTTCATGAGGTCGTCTTGACCCAGACCACTCTGACCAAACACCTCCCTGGCCATCTCACCCGTGATGAAACCATCTCCACGCGTGTCCCAAGCTCTGAAGATTTGGTCGTAGTCCTTTTTCTCCTGCCTCGAGAGCGCCCAAGGTACTTTGGGTGTGTTGACGGATGGGTTCTGGAGGAGGGATTGGAATTGCTGAGATAAGGGCTGTTGAGTGGAGGGCTGATTGAATTGGGGGACTCCGGATGGCGCGAAGGGCTACGCGTGTGAGTGACGGGCACAAGCCCGGTCAGCTTTATTCCGGGCGCCAGAGCTGATCAGAGAGACAAAGAAACATGTGCAGAAAGTGTCGAGCACAACTATGGGGTGGCGTTTTTCTAGTAGTAGAGCGTCACTCACCTGGTTGATATTAGACGGCATGAAGCTCTGCATCATCGATTGGAGTCTCGGGTCGTGCGGGAGACCTGTCGGCTGGGGTTGAAGACCCCTCATGCCACCCATCCCTGTAGGCTGAGCCATCAATCCACCGCCTCCTTGGAATCCGGTCGGTTGAGCGGACAACCCCGTGGGTTGGGGTTGGAACCCCGTAGCCTGAGGTTGAAACCCCGTAGGTTGAGCCATGAGTCCGCTTGCTCCGCCTCCTGGGTAGCCGGTCATCTGCGGTGTCAAGCCACCACCTGCACCTCCGGTTCGAAATTGCGATTGAGATGGAGGCTGCGACAAGAACGAGTAGTTGCCGGGGCCGCCTGCGCCTGATGCGCCGAAACCGGTCGGTTGAGGTCGCTGTTGCTGCGGAAAACCGGTCGGCTGAGCCTGCATCGGCTGTTGGAATCCGGTAGGCTGAGCACTCATGAACGACTGGGTCTGACCAAAGCCTCCCGGAACACCGGTCTGCTGAGGTTGGTTGAATCCGTAGCCATATTGACCTTGGTTCTGCTGCCACGGCTGCATCGTGCTTAGGTTACCGTCGAAGTCGAGACTGGGAACGTGTGCACTGCTGCACGACGACCTGAAGTGAGAAGATCGATTTGGAAGATCGAGGCACTAGGTGTAGAATGAGCGGTATCGGGGTAAGAGCGGTGAGGGATGTGAAGTGCCGAATGGATGAGAATGAGATGGATGAACTAAGTAGTAGATGGTGAAGAGACAGGACGTGTAATGCAATGACATGACATGCCAGGCGTGGATGAGTGAGGTGCTGAGGTGAGTTGAGTTGCTGCTGTATGTATGGTGCTGTGCGGTCCGATCCCCAGGCTTAACCCTGAATCCTGAATCCTCCTTGCACACCATACGACATACACCGAGTGTGGCACATGGCACGTGGCACATGGCAGTATGACGTCGATGTTATCAGATCATACATATCATATACAATACAGACTTCCTGGATTCCAAACATGATGCAGGTGCAGTAGTAGAATGCAAAATGCAAACGCATGCATGCCTTGGAACGTATACCGCTGAAGAGCAGATCGGATTCACTCTAAGAACATGGACATGCTAGGCAATCCCACGAGTGAACGAACAGTGCAATTTCTGAGCAATGCCATGTCGGATACGGCCCACGCTCAGAATCCACCAAAGTTGAAGCCAGAGCTGTAAGCCATGGGTTTAACGTCGGGATGGGGTACGGCATCGAACTGATGATATGACAGTGCACCGTTTGATCGCATTCGAATGTAGGCGGCCTGCATAAAGACGAAGAGGATTTAGGTAGACATCAGCGTCTAATGCTTGATCCCCTGTGATAGGGATAGGGAATAAACGCGGATATGTCGATGCATCATCTGCGAAAGGAACGTTACGCACCTTGTTTCCGGTCGAGTCGCAATAGTTGGGGCAACTGAATACCGTTATGCACAAGCCATCATGCTCAATTGCGTATCCGGCCGCCCGCACTTCATGTGATCGAATAACAGCCGTTATGCCGTTAAGCTCACACCATCGACGCGTGACATCTGGTCCGAAACCTAAGCCGACTCCCCGCTTGGAAGGACCTCGACCATTGGGTTCTTGCGGGTCCGTCCAGAGCATCTATTCGTGACGGTGAAGCGACGGAGACAAGCAGGTCGGGAACAGACAAAGGAGAAGTGATTGTGTCTGTCAGTTCGAATTCCTGCTGTGTAGGAGGACTGATTACTACATAGACGCACCTCGCACATGATTCCCTCCTGACCGGGCTGTCTTCCAAATCGATCGATCTTTGCGACTTCCGCTAGTGTGACACCATCCTTGCTCACAGGGGGTCCACCATGACAGATGAAGAAACGTCGTTTCCCCTGATGGAGGATAGCGGGCTTTGAGCCTTCTGATTTCGATGAGGCGGGTTCTTGAGACGCAGTAACGAGAGTCGCGAGGGGTACTGCAAGTGTGTGTAGGTGTGTCAGACATCAATCATCCATTACGATCGAAGGGTTTCTCATTGGGCCATTATACCAGACATACAAGTCGTGAACACATCCGCGAACAGCTTGAACGTCATCTCTCCCAGCTTGGCCTTGCACTCTCCCTCGAACCCGTACACCTTGTTCATATCTGCAAGCAGTGGGTCATTATCAGCGTCTCTGCTTGTCTGCTCCGGATGAATTGACTCAGACTGGCAGACATTTACCGTTTGTCTCGTGGTTGCCTCTGTTGATGAACACGTATTCAGGATACAGCCACTTGTAGGCGAAGACCGTCAAGGCCACCTCTACAGACCATGACCCCCGATCCACCAGATCGCCTGCAACGGATTTCCCGATTAGTGAGGCACGGAAGCATCATAGGAGGAAGCAAAGCTGTGATACTCACCGTTGAAGATCATGTAGTGATCCTCGCTCGGTGGCGTGGTCATCGAAAGCAAGTTGCATACGTCGAAGAATTGGCCATGTGCTGGAATGGGATATTGGTTAGCGAATGTGGCCGAAGCACGGACCGGCATCGAGCAAGAGCAGGTCATGGCACAACGCATCTGCCAATTTGGCCAGGAGGACGAAGGTGACTTACTGTCACCGATAACATCGCACGTTACACCTTCCGGTATCTCGATCTCCACCAAACTCTTCTCCTTTTCTACGATATCCCTGCAGCCTAAAATGATCTCCCAAGCGATTCTCTTCGGTACTTTCCCTCCACTCTTAAAACTCTCCACCATGCCTTCCACGAACTCCTTGGTTGGCTTATATCGACCGTTTGGATCTGAGGGGATGATAGGCAACGGGAAGTCGGTTACGGTTGATGGGTCGAGGGTACAGGCACCGGAAGAGATCAGGGAGAGACACTTGTTCGAAGCTGTCTCTGTATCTCCAACCGAGATAGCCTAAGAATAACCCCCGGGATCAGCTCCAAGTCCCTTGACATTATTTATCAGACGAACGGCCGTGGACTACAGACCTTCTCAAACTCGATTCTCCTAATCAGTTTGACGGTCATCTGCAGTTGATCCCTGATCGCCTTATTTCCGGGCTCAATCGCTAAAGCCTTCTTGAAGTCTGGTACTGCATCTGTAGGTCTAAGGATAGCGAGGTATGAGAGTCCTCTTCGGTAGAATGCTTTCGCGTATTTGGGGTTGATAGCGATTGCCTTGGCTAACGGCAAAAAGCATAACGTCAGCAACCTATGGACGCAGGATTTGTGATGTACACATGATTACTGCTTAGTACGGTGACCTATGACAGCGGTCCGAGGCTGAGTCCATCAAGGGGTTGAAGGGACAATATACTTAACAACACTCACTGGCATCGGCAATCGCAGCACCGTGTTCCTCCATCTTCGCTTTGCTCATGGCTCTATTATTCCAGAAAGTGCTCTCCTTCGGATTTGAGGCGATTGCCTCTGTGTATAACTCGATCGACTTGTTGAAGTCCTTGGCTAAACAATAACGTTGAGTCAGCACAGTTCGCGCGGTCCGTCGACAGAATCTAGGAGTGGTTGCGCAGCGCAACAAGAGGACGGTGTGTCTGAGATGCCCGACAAGGGATGAGTATAGGATCGAAAGTAGAAGCAGGATGTAAATGGTTGGACTGACCCGCAAAAGCCTTGTTAGCAGCCGCCTTGAGCTCAAGCGCCCTTGCCTTATCTTCTTCCGTGATGATCTTATCGTCATCAACCTCAGGTTCCAGTTCGCCATCGGATGACACTGCATGAAGCATTTCCTGTGTCAGCTCTAGTATTTCGTGCTCAGCATGAGGACCTGATATGGACTACTCACGCGACAGTCCAGCTAACGAGCTCGCAGGAAGGGAAGTCGCCGCTAAGACTGGACTGGGGAAAGGAGTATAGTCGTCTTCCGTAGGAGCCGTAGAAGGGGATGCTAGACTGCCGTTGACGCTATCATCGTGGCCGCTGGAGGAGCTAGCGCTGCTTCCGGAAGGCACAGACACAGACGATTCGACCCCCGTTATGATGCTCGACAAATTATCACGGAGTTCTTGATGATCTGTCATTTTGTTGATCTGAAGATGGCGATCGGGATCGAGGCTCTCTCTTTGGCAGGCAAGCGGTGAAACGCGTTCAAAAATCTATAGTCTATGTTGGCAGTGTTCGAGAGATATTGCCTGAGCTTGTTGAATGGCGAAGAGGAGTTCAAGCTGCCGACCTTGTGTAGAATGGTTCAACGAGAAGGAGAAAGGAGATAGAGTTGTGAAGTGCGGCGCTTGCCCAACTTTTTCCGGCAATGACAGTCATTTCGCGCGCTCGAGCGTAGAGTAACGACGCCCATCGAACCTGGGGTACATGGCTCGTGTGACTCGCGTGCATGACGCGTGGCTGCGAACGCCTGCCACGTGGGCTATCGCATTGACGATCAATATCCGAGCGGAGTACGGGCGGATTTGTTTTTCTTCCTTGTAGAGCTTTCACTTTATACAATCCACGCATACACCTCCCGATCGGAGCCCTGGGCATATATGCTTCAACAATTGACAGATCACCTGATAATGGGTTCTAATGGGACAGGTGCGGTAACTATCGGCTGAACGCGTGGGAGATGACCGATCGGACTGGAGATAATCTAAGTCCAGTGCACTTTCTCCGATGTCCGGACATAAGGTATACCGTGTAACTACCGACTACTGTCAACCTCCTTGTCCTATCCTCTGCGGGCCATGCGTAGTAGTCATCAGGATGATGCGTCGTCAAGCCAGCTAATTCTGTAATACTGCAATACTGATCAACGAAGCGGGGATCAATTCCTGCTTCAACACGATGTCCGAGCGTGCACTAGTCCACGATGCCATGAGGCCTGAGCGTCTCTCTCGAGCGGGTGGATTGAGAGATGATCTACTTACGACATTGTTGGATCCAGACAGTGTTGAGCTGCTTCTATTCACCTTTACAACTGGTATCGTTGTTTGAGCTTGTTTCACAGGCATTCTCTACACCCAACAAGAGGACCAGCTCAACACAATGTCCCTCCAACGCAAGCTCAAATACGCCGTGCTGGGGATCGGTCGAATGGGTCAACGTCACGCTCTCAACGTAGCATTCAAATCACCGCGGTCAGAGCTCGTGGCCGTCTGCGATCCGCGAGCTTCGTCTCTCGAGTGGTCCGAGAAGGCTCTTCCTGCTGAGATCGGAAGATTTGCCGATGCGGACAAGTGTCTGAGGGATAGTGGGGCGGACGCAGTGCTCATTGCTAGTGAGACGGGACAGCATGCGCCGTTGACCATCGCCTCAGTCAAGGCGGGCAAGGTGAGTGGTAGCGGAACTTCACATCAGACATTTGAGTCTCAGCCGAGCATGATCTGAGGTCTGGCTGGCTGATCATATATATCCCTCTTATTCAACAGCACGTCCTCCTCGAAAAGCCAATCTCCATCGATCTCGATACCTCACGACAAGTGGTGAATGAAGTCAGGCAATATCCAGACCTGAAGGTCATGGTCGGCTTCAGCCGGCGATGTGAGTGTGAGAGAGCATTCGAGGCTGAATGACCGGTTCAGCCGGCATTTACGATATATGGTCGACGACAGATGGGATGTCCCGCGGCGTGATCTGCTTCGCGAAGCGTGGATTCGCAAGCCTCGCTGACTTATTGTATTCATCACCCGACTCCTGACTCCCCTTCCGTACTTCCAGTTGATGAGTCTAACCGAGAGATCAAGAGAATGATTGATGCTGGGCGCCTGGGTCAGCCACACCTGGTAAAGTCCGCCACCAATGACCAGTATGATCCTTCTGGTGAGTGTGTGGATGTCACCAATTCGCGCTTCTAGGAGGTCTATCGGATTTCAAAGACCCTCAGTCGCGGTCCGGATGCGCCGCTTGTGGTAATCATGCCTCGCTGATGCCGCAGCGACTTGCCGCCCTGTTACTCTTTCCCCGTCGCCTCCTTCCAGGTTTTTTCGTCTCGTACGCCGCGGCTTCAGGAGGCATCTTTGTCGACTGCGCAATCCACGATATCGACCTTGCTCGATGGTTCCTTCTGCCCTCTCCTGCGAATCTCACGGCCTCTTCCGCAGTCCCGACGTTAAACTCTACTACGACAGCCAAAAAAGAGGTCAAGCGGGTCTTTGCATTAGGACATAATGCCAGGCATCCCGAGTTGGAGAAAGATGGGGATGTCGATAATGGGGTAGGGATTGTCGAGTTCGAGAATGGTGGGACGCTCGTCGTACATGTTAACAGGACGATGATGCATGGGCATGATTGCTTCACGGAAGTATTCGGGACGGAGAGCAAGGTCGTTGTTAACGGGGTGAGTGGAACCGTCGCATTTACGCTGTTCTGTAATTCACCTCTCAGTGTAAATGGGAAGGGACGTTGCGGCGTCACTTCTGTTTCTGACATCTGCTATCTTCCGTGGATTGGACGACGCTTGTGGCGATCAGTGCTGACCAAATCCGTGTCTTCCTTCAGAACCCTCAACTCAACAGAGTAGAGATCCGAGATGCTTACGGCGTTCGAACCGAGTCTACGTGAGTGCCAATTGGCGGGAATTGACGTCTCTACGAGCAAAAGCCGACTCTGCCGCGTTTCCTCCTCAACAATATTCATGCTTTCGTACCACCGACAACCAACCTCTAAGTCCCACTTACTACGAGCGATTCAAGGAGGCGTTCGTGACCGAGGTCAACGAATTCACCGAAGTCGTACTGGATAACAAGCGTGAGTCGTCCTATCTTTCACCTCCACATTGCAGTGTCTTTTTTTAGGGAGGCGTCTTATAATTTAACCTTGTGACGGCCAGAATGTATTCTCAGTGGTATGGTTACAATGATATGACCAAGGGTCAGCCGTTCGATGGCTAACGCGCTGTTTGTTTTTCGTGCTCTTTCGCAGCTCTTCCCGTCACAGCCGTCGATGCGCTGGAAGCATCCAAGATCGCAGCTGCTCTCACTCACTCTTTCAGGACCGGTCAGCCGGTATATTTTGACGATCAGAACGAGCCTATCATGGCCTGACGAAAGGTCGACTACCTTGCGCATGACACGCGACGCTTTCCAGGATACCTCGATCAAAAGGCACGTAAAGATATCCGTTGGTGGCCATCGATGGGTCTAGAAGCAACAGTTGCTAGGGACGCGGTGGATGTACTCTGCCGTCGGATTGAGACACAACATGTATAAACGAACTCTTGACATTGTATATGGAGAGCAAAATGCTGTAAATCGACACCCCACCATTTGTGAAGCCGGCCCTGACGGAGGACTCATCCTGACGAGTACTGCTAATCTGACGGATCAGGCTCGTGTTTCGTACCATGGCACGCCAGCTTGCTGGTTTGGTCCAGTACATGACAAGCTGGAATGATGAGTGATATTATTATCGGGAACCAAAGGTACTCGATTGTACATTACATCATTCGTATACATGAAAATTCACCATCTACCGGTCACGAATCTCTGGGCTCGCCGCGGGCATGACGCCAAGCTTGTCTAAAAGATCGCTATACCAGAAGAAGCCTGTGCGCGAGCGCCGCTATCATTTTCTCCGCTCAGCAGTATTCCTGATAAGGAAAAGGGTAGCTCCCCATAACCCCCGCCCTACGCCCTGATCCAACCCGTTCTCCGAGGCAACAGCCAGCCAGGATGCGAGATTGCGAAGGCGGCGAGACAAAGGACCATGGGCAGACCATCGAGGTAGATGAAGTACGGTTCGTGAGTGATCAAGTAACCCGTCCAGCCTTGGGCCAACTCGATGGATCTGTAGATGCCTCGAACGAAGATCATGGCTGAGGCGAACGCCACGCCCGCTAACAGGCGCTCGCCGTTTTTGATGTCCGCAGTGCGGCGAGCGCCAGTCGCGCTTGAAGCGGCAGCAGCTTGCCTCTGGTTATTGTTGAGCTCGGCATCCGCATCTGCGTAGGTACCGTCCGGGTTGACACGAGAAGGTTTAGGCTCAGCGGCTCCGTCTTCCAATACAGGTGACTGGGATTGCGATTGCGCAGCGTGCTTTCGTTTGAGATGGGCATAAGGTCGCCTGAAGATGACTCGGGCGATGAAGTCGCAAGCGAGGAGAACGAAGATAGTCATGGTACCGAGCTGGAAGAGAATACCGGCGAGCACTAGGAGATGGCAAAGGAAAGGTTAGCAAGTACGCAGCGTTCCGATGAAGCATGGCGTGCATGGACAAGAATTCAGCAACAGAACAGAGATGGCTTGACCGAGAAAAAGCTCTGTGTCGCAGCCGATTAGGCGACATTACCCTCATGGAAGGAAGCGATGGAACCACTATCAATTGTCAACTGCACTCACTAATTTTGGTAGCGGGCCCAGTCTCGGTTCCCTCCTGCGCAGCCACGGCAGCCTTGCCACCTCCGATAGCCTGGATGACCAACGAGATAACATCCGCAGTCACGAAGCATGCAAGATACATCTTGGGCGACAGGAGGGAATACGCTGCGCCAAGACGGTTGATGCAGAACCCAAGGACGGTGTATGCCCATGCTGAGTAGAAAGCGGGGCCGATGATGAGACTAGCAGATCATCGGTTCAGCGGATCAGCGAGGTGACTGGACTGCATCATTGCGTTGCGCACAGAGCTGGATAAGAGGGAGAGGGAGTGCGGGAGACTTACGAGGCGATCTGCATCAAAAACGGCGTGACCATGTAAACATTCTCGGCGGACCATAGTCTGCCGGCCCAACCAATGACCTCGACTGATCAACGATATGAACGTCAGCATGAAGCCAGCTCTCGCGAAAGACGCGTTGATAGGCACTCATGACGGACAATGATGGAGGGATATGTGATCAGAAGATTGATTCAATCGATACTCACGAAAAGTCCCAGGGATCAAGGTAGCAAAGACCAACCAATACTTGTACCTGATCCCAAGTCCGATGTGAACCAAGCCCAACAAAGCGAATACGACAATATAGGCTATACCTGGCGCTTTACCAGGAACATAGCCGTACGGTGAAATAGTTGAGAGATGATTCTTCTTTCGTGCTAGCTCGTAGAGCAGCTGCTCGGTGGTCGAGGACATGGTGGTGGTGCTGGTCGGAGTACGATCGGTCCAGAAGGTGAAGATGGGGCGGCGATGGTGTTATGCTGATTAAGATGTTGTTTATCACTAATTGCCCCAGATTACTTCGATGTACAAAGCGATCTGGGAGACAGTAAGGCCTACTCTATACACAGATATAGCGTGTTCAGCTGATCCGTACCGAGAACCGAGAAGGAAGAGAGTGAATGAAGAGAGTGATTGGAACGAACAAGTCAAGCAGAGAAGGATACGACTGACTGTTATTTTTGCCCAATGTATGGGAAATCCACACGGGCATCTAGCCCGAACCCGAAACATTGTTCAATATTGTGGATATTGTGGTCAATGGCCGAGAAACACAGTACCAGTAACCCTACCCCGCTGATCACGTGACAATCGCTCAAAGCCGCCTGGCTATAGCCAAACAGTGCACAGTGACGTGAGATGAGACGAGCTCAAGACGTTTCAGATTGATGTTAACGTTCGTCCATGCAGTCAAGCAAGCATTGACTTCTTGAAATCTCCGTCACATCTCGTCTCCATCAGTTTCGAGTAGTCATTTGGAAGGATAGGACAACTGAAGGACCATGGTGTATTGGGTCTTTGGATATGGGTCGCTGATATTCAAACCTCCGTGAGTTAGTGATACCTCCCTGGACTAAGAAGTACCTCAAAGACCGAGCTGATCGATGATTGATGATGACTTAAGACCGCATGCGGTTGAAAAGCGTATGTGGAATGTTGCTCTGACAGCTCTACATTGCCCTTGTGACCATGATTGATGGGGAAAGGGTGTCTTCTGAATCTGAATGGCGCAGGTAACGGCTACGTCAAGGGTGTAGTCCGACGGTTCGCCCAATCCTCGATTGACCATAGAGGGACGCCCGAAGCTCCAGGAAGGGTGGTAACTGTCATTGAGGCGAAGGAGTGGCATGGACTGGAAGGTGTTGTGAGTAATGGGTGCAAGACACTGTTCAACAGCTGGTCCCCTCTCATCGCAACTTTTTTTTGGAAGTATAACATACTAACTGGTCTGTATTATTCCTTCTAAACCTTGTACGACGTACGACCACAGTCATTGACAAACGGACATATCCTCCCAGAAGATTACGTCTGGGGGGTAGCATATCGGATAGACCCTGATAAAGAGGACGAAGTGAGGGCTTACATGGGTGAGAGGTGTTCCGTTTCGTGCACGATACACTCTCAATTGGTGATATCGTATCGTGCTGCAGGCTCGAGCCAACGAGAATGAAATTGACTCTATCCCTACTCTACTCTCCACCTCGCTTGACGTTGTTCAACAGAACATCGTGAGAAGGTGAGCTATAGGAGTCCGCTCATGTGTTCGGATGATTCGACTGAAACTGAGAAGGATAGATACTGATGACTCATGACGGTGTATCGTATACGTTAGAATGGATACACAAGGCATGAGTATCCCGTATACTGTACGACGCCCGACGAGAAAGAGGAGATAGTAGCTGTCGATGCGGTAAGTCCAGTGCAGTGCACTCTACTGTGCTTTGTGTGAATAATCTTGACACACCTTTGCAACTATAAATTCCCGATTTCTTTCTTGGCGTGAAAAGGAAGCTGACCATGGCGAGAATCATATCGATATAGGCTGAAATATGGATTGGAAAACTTGACAACCCGGCATTCGGTAAGATACCCTACATACAGTTCACGTGTACTCCCCATACATATATCTATGTCTGACGCTGATCGGCTGTCGCTCGGCACGACTCACCTGTCATTTCTCAGTGGGTTACGAACCTGTGGATCAGCTCGCAAAAACGATCAAAGAACGTTGCGGACCGTCGGGACCCAACAAGGTGAGTGGACCAACGAAGGAAAGCAAGTCAAACATGGCGAGCGAGACATCCACCGCTTACCGACGGCTGTTCACACACACTCACACACACCTCCAGGAGTACCTGTTCAAGCTTGCCGATGCTGTGCGGCATCTTTGGCCGCATATCAGGGACGACTACCTGTTTGGCTTAGAGGTGCGTTCGCTCATGTCTCACATGACCTGCGATTCTTCCTCAATTTGGGAGGCACGACGAGAGAGAGAGGGAGAGAGTTGGAAGACCTCTGCTGATACCTTGAGCAGGCTGCTGTTAGAGCGATAGATACCAATTAGAACGGGGATCCGCACACGACAGCGTCTACATAATACAAGAAGGGGCGCTTCATGAATCATCAACCCGTGACGCGGTGACACATCGCCATCGCCTCAGTGCCCTACAATCGTAATCGCATACCATCGCATCATCCACGGCCCTAAGTCGACTAAACGCACGTCATCATATCACGAAACCATGGAACTATCCTTCACAATTCGAGTTGTCCAGCATCATACATTCAAGCCGTCCATAGCAATCTTCATCGTCCGTCTCGACCGACCCCGACCCGCCTATTGCACCTATGCGTGCCGCGCATGCATTCAGACAATCCCATCAGGCGACTCGCCCGTCCCGCTGCGGAGGGAGCTTAATTCCACGCTTCTTCTTCTCTAATGACCCCTTTGTTCTCGTACTCGATGGTGTTAACCAATGTCCCGATCCCACCTGAGATCCAACATCGGACCTCGTCGCCATCCTTGAGCCAAATCTTGGGCGTTCGACCGTCGCCTATACCGGGCGGGGTGCCGGTCAAGATGATCGCACCTGCGTTAAGCGTCGTCCCCTGCGAGAGATATGAGATGACCCTACGTGGGAAAGCGTAGTGTGCGGAAAGCGTGTATCATTGAGCCTAATGACCTATCTTGCGGATGAAGAACTGACCGAGATCACGAGAAAAGCAGCATCCTGAAAAAAAAATCTACGATAAACTCACCTGGCGAGCGGGAAAATCATCTTCCTCGCACTTCCACTCTGGACAACTTCGCCATTCAAGGTAGTCTGGAGCGCCAAAGTGTGCGGGTTCGGGATCTGACGAATCGAGACGAGACATGGGCCAAGAGGACAAAACTTGTCGAAACCTGTGCAGTTGTCGCGTTAATATCAGGGCGAACACACGCTTGATACACACTGTATGATTTCGCATGGCGATAAACAGCCGAAGTCAAGAACTTTGACTTACCCTTTGCATAGCCCCACTGACTGCTTTCGGTTTGGTGCTTCCTCGCCGTCAAGTCATTTGCGACGGTCCATCCAAGCACATAATCAAGCGCTTGGCCCTCCGTAACATCCTTGCATCTCTTGCCAATGACGATGACCAGCTCGACCTCATAGTCCATCTCTTGTCTCTGACAGACGACAGGGACTGGGATCCTCTCAGACGGATGCGCCAGACAAGTAGACGGCTTATAGAATAAGGCTGGGACTTTGGGGAAGGGCAAACCCATCTCCATCGCGTGATCCTTGTATGAGAGACCTACGGCTCGGATGATAGGGCATTGTTCGGGTGTAACAGGTGCCAGGAGGGAAAAGACTGTACGGATTTCGCCTGTTCGTCGGGCTTCGGGATCCCATGAAACGAGAGTGTTGAGGACATGAGCTTGGACAGCAAGGCCCGTGGCTTGAGCGACCCCGACTAATGGTGACAACAGAATGGCAAGGTCAGCATCATTCGTGTACGCGTGGTGGATCCGTATAGCGAGACCTTCTGTTCGTAGCTGACGTGAGGTCGGTCGGTCGGGTGGGGGAACCCTCATGTGGCAGAGGGAGCTGTTGTCAACCTACTGGTTGCTGTATCCGAGACAAGCCTATGCGATTGTTCAAAGACATGACTCACCATCAATGTTTTCGTCGACCGGTTCGCCAAGGTATTCTTGATGGTCTTCCAGCGCGACGAAGCGGATCAACCTCAGCCAAGTCTACGGCGTGGAAATTCCCGTCAGCTAGCGAGTCAGCTTGCCGCTCCTCCTTCCTTCGTGATGAATTCTACGTGAGCGATACGCGATTGAAGAGGACCGATCAAGAAGGATCATGCGAGGTCGGAACGGTGACTTACAGGAGCAATGCTTGTTCGAATTGGCATCTTGACAATGAGAAGCTGGTCAAATAAAGCTTGAGCGGTGTACGAGTATCAGTGTATGGTCAAGTGAAGCCTTGAGGGGATTTCTTGTACTGTCTGATAGGTTATGAAGTGACTTATGCGATGGTCGCGTCGTGCCGCTGATGATATAGAGGTGAAGGGATCAAGAAGTGGAAGATGTGAATGACACTGTATTATGTATCGTCTCTAGCCTTCTATGTACTGCACTCTTGGTTGAGCTTTCATGAACGGATGATTGGCCTCATTCAAGGCTTTTAAGCAAGATACAGAATATACCGTGCGAGGATTGTCTGTGGATATCGGATGACGAAGGCGATCCAAGAAGGCAAGAGAAGGCAACGACGATGAAAGACAAGAATAGAGGAAATATATTCGCCAGAGTGGGTAAAAGGATACTCGAGGTCTGGACGAAGTTGCTTTTTATCTATGCGATGCAACGAGTACTGTACAAGATCACCGTGCAGCGACTTGCGTGAGGTACGAGAGGTGGGACAGTAACTGATACTAGTATCGCTTCCGCCAACATTCGTGATGTTATGTGAGACATGCCATGTAGGGTAGGTGGGATAGGATAGGATAGGATGAATGACTCCGAAGGCATAACACAGAAATGATGGAAGAGATCACCATCACACTCGATTAGTCTCAGGTCCATTCATTCCTTTCAGATCTCATCTAGACCAGAAACTAGCATCTAGCTCGATCGAAGCCAAGGAACGGAAATGCAGGTGCAGGTGCAAGTGCAGGTGCAGTGCGGCATCAGCGTCGTCGTCAGTGTGGTCGTGGACGTCGACGTTGACGTTGTCGTCGCTCCTTATCCTTGAGCTATCAATACTCGAGTACCCGATCATCATAGCCATACCTTACCTGCAGAAAGCGTCCGACGTGCGCAATGACGATGACGCTGGTCAAATCCGCTTGCTCGGGCTCCAACCAATCTGAGCATATTCTGAGGATATTGCCGAGCTAACTTGATCTGCTACGGCCGGCAACGAACGCTACAGACGAGTATAGTATCTAGCGCAAAGGAGCTGAGATGCGATGCGATACGATGAGATGAAATGAGACGCATGACCGGCCTGACCATCACCATCGTCATCACCATCACCATCACCATCACCATCACCAACACCGTCGCGAACCCGATCTCAATCAAAATCAAGCCCAAGTCAGAAGCTGAGAAGCTGGGATAGAGTGCCGGGGGACGGGGCGCGCAGCGCGCATCTGTATCTGCAACCGTCACTGTTACCGTTGTCGTGCTGTGCCTGCCGAGCCACAGTATCGTTTATCGTGTCTTCCATTCTGCACGACGTTCGGTCGATTAGTTCGGTGATCGTACCTGTTTACTTGATTGCTTGGTCGCCAGAGCTGCCACTGTAGCCAGATGAAGCAAGAGCAAACGAGCCGTCTGAGACACGACACGACCTGAAGGATGAGGAGAGATGCGTGAGAAGGCGTCGTACGGAGGAGGCATGATGTGCACGCTTCAAACTCTGCAAACTGTAAGCTGTACCTCGACGTATCGACTGTAGTGGTCCGATAAAAGACTCATGAATCGGAAAGGAAGGGCCAGAAAGGGGTTGTTAATAGGCAATTTGAGGAGACGACGACTCTGAGACGTGTCTTGATGGATGTTCGTGGTCCAGATGCTGATGCTGATGCTGTTCTTCGCATGGACGATGGCGATGATGATGGTGATGGTTGTCTAGGACCTCGATCCGGTTCAATGACTCCTTTGAACATCGACGTCGCCCTCCCTGACGCTACGCTAAATTCATTCCGACATGGATTCACTAGACATGGATATGACCTTGATGCGTATGACTCCGACAACATGACGAAGTCGTGTATTGATTGAGTTCAGGTGTGGTGTCACTGTATCGCTCGTGGCGATGCCGCCGGGCACGTCCCGCATCTAGCGCGGTTGGACTCGCTAGAGGATAAGCTAGGGTCGGCGATGGGCTGCCAAATATCGTAGAAGACTTCGGAACAGCCAGCGCAACAGGTCTGATGGTCGTCAAGGAGGGTACTACTAGGCGTGTGTCTTCTTACAGAGCCGTATCAGAGATATAACTCTAACCCGTGAAGACCGCCATATTTCGCGACGCTCGGCGACCGCCGAGATCCGACGATCACGACAGATGACGTTTTTGTGTCGTGATTGATGCAACATGCATAATTTAAGGTGCGGTAATGCAATGTGGCTAACAAACGCCAATTTCGACGCCAATTCCAACGCCGACCGCCTTTTGAACCTTCGGGACGCTTGTGACACTGGCGTGATACGATGCGGAAGACCGAGAGGGCTACTATCACTTACTGCCAGTGGTCGGCTCATCATGTTGGTCTTTGCAGTTTCGATTGAATGACCGCGGCGCCAAGATGACATCTAGGAAACCGTTCAAGCGGTCGCGGTCGGTCGGCCAATTGCGAGCAAGAGCTGGTCGACAATAACCTTACAAAAGAAGCGGAGGGAAGGGAAAAAAGAATACCAATAAAGAACAAAGGCGTGCTTCTCTCACATCGGCAGAATGCAAATATAGATCCTCAGATTTGGTTCGCTGCTAGCGACTGAGGGTTTCGGGTGGCGGAGAAAAATCAAGTGTCTTTTTTCTGCATCTCAGCGTTTACGGAGACGAGCCCGTTGCCGCCAAGGTCGTTACAAATCTCTGATGAATACGGGGTCCGCTCCTGATGAGTAGCGCTTATCGCTAACCAGGATATCGCAAAAGGTTTCTAAAAGAAAGGTCAAGCGAGACCGAGATACAGTACTTATATAAAGGACTAGGGAGTCCGATGCTACCGATCTATAACTCGCGCGAAAACTTTCTGGCAGGACGATAGTGCCAGTTGCAATGCACTATCGACTGTGAATCGTAGGAGCACGGTATAATCGACTACTTTAACACTTGGTGTGAAAGAGTCGAGAATAGACCTTTTAAGGATGTCACGCCCTGTAGCTGTTGGACACACCGATTCCGACAAAGATCTCGCCTGGGCCGCAGCGCCTGCCTCCGGTCAGAATGATCAGAAGCAGCAGCAAGAGTCAGAATCTGGATACTCTTACACTGGCGAAGCGGGCGAGGATCACGATGCCCTGCGAGCCATCAAGGTACCCACCAGCACTTGGGTGAGAAGGTACAGAAGTGTCGCTTTTCAAATGGTCATCATGGCTCTTTTGGCTTTCTCCGGACCGTCCATGAGTAATGGTGAGTGACCCCGTGTCCGCGTACATTGGACGTATATCACTGGGAGCACCAAGGCTGACAATTGGTCAAATATACTGTATTTATTAGCCATAAGCAATCTCGGAGGCGGCGGTCTGGCCACACCGTACACTGCCAACACGGCCTCTGCCACTCAATACTCGGTCTCAGCTTTTATCGCGATGCTCGGTGGACCCATCGTCGGGACCCTGGGTATTCCTCTGTGCTGTATCATCGGCGGTATCGGGTTCCCCTTGAGCGGCTCGGGATTCTACGTGAATTCCAAGTATGGGATTCAGTGGTATCTGATTTTCGCCAAAGCCATGTATGGCATCAGTGAGTGTGCACCTGCGCATCACGGAACTGCTGCTATCCTCCCAAGTAAAGGGTAGACAGTAACACTGTAGTGGATTATGGCTGACTAAGATGTGCTCTTTCGCAGCCTCCGCGTTCCTCTATGTCGCTGAAGCAGCAGCGATGATCTCATACCCCGAAGAACATCGTCGAGGGTTCTACATCTCCGTGTGGGTCGGTATGAGAAATGTAGGATCCATTATTGGTGGTGCTATCAGCTTCGGATTGAACATCGCGAGAAACGGAGCCGGTGGTGTCTCTGTCAACACATATCTGGTTTTCCTCGGCCTCGAATGCTTAGGTAAGCTGAACGTCACGTCTTCGCGCGCCCCAGTGTACGAGTACCTATGCTGATCTGAACCTGCTCACAGGTGTTCCTGCCGCCCTCTTGCTGTCGCCCACCCGGAAGGTGATCCGAGATGACGGCTTTGGTGTTCCGATCTTGCCCAAAAAGTCCTGGAGAAGAGAGCTCAAGCTTCTCTGGGAGCATCACAAGCAGCGTCGAGTGAGTCCGTCAGCCATCCGAGATAACCTAGAGGGACTGCTAATGTGACCGTGACTATTGCGCTGTATTTATGTATTATAGACACTCATGCTCATCCCCGTCTTCGCCCTGACATACTTTGGCGATGGTGTCTGGGGCACCTACATGTCGCTCCATTTCTCCGTCCGATCTCGAGCCCTGTCAACTCTCATCTGTTCGCTGGCGGCCGTCTTTGTGAATCTCGCTTTCGGAAAGATTCTCGACACCAAGAAATGGGGACCAAGGAGGAAGGCTATCATCGCGTTTTGGGTGTTCACTATCCCTGGTTTGTAAGTGGGATTGAGTTCGCGCAGCGAGCGGATTTGACTGGGTATGAACGAGTGGAGAATGCTAATGAACGGGACGGTGTTTTACGACACGATCTGGCAGGGCTATGTTGATTTGGGTGATGATCAACTTGCACTGGTTTGGCACTCAGCCTGTCTCGCTTCGTCTCGATTAGTGGGTTGATTACGATGGCCGTAAGCGCACGGAGACGGAGACCGTACCTGACAGAATACTCCTCGTTCACTTGTCCATTTTAGTGCCGCTCAACCGGGTCGATGGGTTGCATGCTGGTTCCCCAACTTGATCTACGCCACTATGTCGTGAGTGGTTCTTCGTTTACCTCTTTTGAATCCGAAGCGCAGCAAGCCGTGTGCAAAACACACGTCACTGTATTATCAACGAACATGTACCCCAGAGGCTGATGTTGCCGAATTGATCTTCAGTTGGACATCTCAAACGCTCGTCTACTGGGTGCTAGGCCAATTCGCCTCAGACGTGACGACCAATGCTCGGACCGGTGGTGTCTTCAGATCCTGGGAGACGGTCGGCCAGGCCGTATCGTACGGTATCAATTCGCACGTCGGCAACAAATACGTACCCTTTGGTATCTACTTTGGCTTGTTCGTCATCGCCATGCCTCTCTTCTGGCAGGTCGTGCAAACGCTGCCTGAACACACTAAAGTTGCCAATATCGCCGACGAGGACGGTCATGTCATCGATGATGCAGTCGCAGGCAAGGCTGTGGTACCAGTCGTCGATGCGCGAAATTAGAAGTGAAGGTATGCAATGGACGGCGTCATTGGGCGGAATGATATATACAAACACCCTTGACTGTGCATATATGTATGACACCATAGACACAGTATATAGATTCGGCGCCGGCGCATAACGATGAAAGCACTTCGGTGTCCTCCGGTCCCCCTTTTTAGAGAAGCGATCACATCATCGATGATTTGCATTCCGTTATCAACTACATCTTGTCCTTCGGTGCCCCGATGGGCCTTGTCCCCTGGCAAGGGAGCCTGGCTATGATCCAGCATACATCACAATCAATGGCGCAATCGATCACCTTACCTCTCACTGGCAGGCCGAGCGAAGAGGATAGCACACGATTCCTAGATAACTTGCTAAGAAGTCATAACTCGATAATCTCGGCTTCTATCACGCTCTGCATTCCAGATATTCCAGATTCTCTGTGCTTACTAGCTTGCCAAAATCGATTACAACATCTTTGCATATCTTTTCATCTTCCTACTTGCTGCGTGTCGAAGACCCCAGTCCGCCGCATGAGTTTGAAAGGCGAACTGAACCGTTCGCGATGGGAAATCACATCATGGATTGATCGATTGTTGCATTGTATCACGCTATCGTGACGCACTAGCTTTGCTATAGATCATATGATCTATCTATTGCACAAGATCCTCGATATCTTCGTTAGCCCATGGATGTCACAGCGGCGATCTACATGTATATATATCAAGAGAGGGACTGAGAATCATATCATTCACAGAACTCCAAACTTTGTGCAGTCTTTAAAGATTCTCCGCTGTACCCAGCTGCAACTTCTGACCCGTATTCCACCATGCCCGTCGCTACTACCACTACCACCTCTGCCCAGAACACGATCGAGACCCTCAAGTCTGCGATTGCCGATCTCTCAATCGCTGGGACCATCCCTCAGAGCCAAGTGCAGGCTCCATCAAGCTCAAGCTCAAGCTCGAATCCGGAAAGGCTTCGACAGTACTCTCATTTCGACGCCACACCAAGTATCGGGACCGAGTTCAGAGCATACTCGCCAGATGGCAAGCCTACGCTTTCTATCCGGGACTTGTTAGACGACGAGGATGGGTTGAGGGCGCTTGGTCGACTGGTGTGAGTATGAAGCGGGCGAACCGTTCACTATTTGTTGTACAGCAACAACGCCCCCGAGCACAAGCAAGGCACCGCGAAGCTTAGCTTAGCGTAGCGTAGCGCTAACCACTACTCGTAATTGATTCTCCTCGTACGCAGATCCGAACGAGGAGTCGTGTTCTTCCGGGATGCGATTATATCGCCCGAAGAACAGATCACACTGGTGGACAAACTCGGCAAGCTGGGTGGGAAACCCTCGACATCCGGTCTGCACGTCCACCCTTTGACGTCGAGCAACAGTGAATTTGGGGATGAGATCAGCATGATTTCGAATCAGTATGTCTTTGATGACAAGTACAAGAGAAATGACCGCTCGGTGCTGCAGAGGCGGTTCCATGGTGATCTCTGGGTGAGCGAACGGCGCTGTCTACAGGTACCGCTGGGTCCCGCTGGGCTGACTTTGACCTGGATACGCACTGCGCTGTCCTGTATCATCCTTTGCACATAGCATTCGGACATCACTTTCGAGCCGGTGCCATCAGACTATGCGACTCTCCAGATCCGCGAGCTTCCCAAGGTCGGGGGCGATACCTTATGGGCGTCAGCATACGAGGCGTACGATCGACTCTCCCCGGCTTACCGGATCTTACTCGAGGGCTTGACCGCCACTCACACCGGCCAGAACTTTGTCGATCTCGCCAACAAGCAGGGGCAGAAGTTGAGAGAGCCCAGAGGAGCTCCTGAGAACGTCGGCCAAACCCTCAGCACAGTGCATCCTGTCATCAGAACGAATCCCGTTACGGGGTGGAAGGGATTGTTCGTCAACAGGGGCTTCACCAAGAGAATCAACGAGTTGACCAAGCACGAGTCAGACAACTTGCTCGAGTTCCTCTTTGAGCACATTTCAGCAGTGAGTCTTCCTACATTACGACCTAATGCCCTCCAGAATTCGGTACATGGCCACTTACTCGGAATCCAATTCACGATCGTAGAATCACGATCTACAGGTACGATTCCGATGGGAGCCTAACAGCCTGGCAATCTGGGACAATCGATCCACATTCCGTGAGTCGGATGATAGTTATCGTCGTAGAATGAGGACAGAAGCACATACTGAAGTTTCGAGACTCAACAGATACCGCGACTGAGGACCTGGACGATGACAAGCGCGTCGGAACGAGGTCTGTCAGCTTAGGGGAAAGACCTTACCTGGACCCAAAGTCCCTCAGTCGACGAGAAGCGTTGGCCGAGGCGACGCAAAGCTGAAGTTACACTGGATACCAGACATTGAATGCTCCAAACAACCAGCTGCTCGTTGCTCCCTTCCTGGCCTCAATTCTCTGTCATTCTTCTTGACGCGGTCAGTCATCCCGTTGTGAGACATTGTTGTGTAGCGATTCAAATCACGATGACGACGAAGCGAGAATAAGACAAAAGACTGCCAAGGTCACATGTGGACGTTGATATGTACTGTGTGAATGAATACACTTGAATATATATATGCAAGATAGATATGGCTATGATGATGAAGATGGTCTCCTCTACGCTCGACATACACCCACATGTACATTACCATGATACAATTGACCGAGTCAATCGGTGAGGATTGTCATATATGGAATGTGCCTTCCTCGGTCTCTCCTTCCCTCGATCTCACGCCCTCGCCGATCCCGTCGTTCGCGCTGCTGCTCCATCTGCTGTTCTTTGCGTTGCAACCTAGTCGACTCTTACATTTCGAGCCCTATGAGAGCAGAGTGTGGCAAACGACCCTGAACTTGATGCTTCGGTCGCGCTCATCTGAATTTCTCGAAAGCAAAGGCCATGTAGATGTCTGTGTAGGGTGGGTGAGAAAGATGCAATCAGCGGCACGTTCTCTCTCTATGTCTCTTGTGTTTCAGTTCCGCACGATTTCAAGTCGATCCGCCTCCACCTGCACGGGAGCAGAAGATATCGGAAGCATGCAGGCACCATGACTCACTCGCTGCTTCCCACTGATCTTCATCCATCGCGCTCTCACCATACTCGTTCACAACTCCCATCTTGCCTAACAGAGGCCCGAAATCTCGCGTCTCCTTCTCTTCTTGCAGGATGTCATGGAACGGTTTCTTGTAGACGAGCTTGAGCCCGTATTCAAGAGCGAGGCTGTCGGCAGAAGCAAGCATAACACATGAGATCATCAGCTACTACTCTGTCTTCACTGCTGTATGCGCTGTTCGGTTGCGTCCATCTTGTCCAGATCTGAAGACGGGACGCGGTACACAGCACAAACTGAATAGTAAAGCGGACCAGACCACCACTCACGCTTCAAAGTTCTCCCAATCGACCACATACTCTGGCACATCCTCCACCGCATCTGTCAAGAAGAACCGGTACTGGTGGCCATATATACCCTTGTGCTTCCTTTCGGTGAATTGGACAAAGTAGCACGAGTTGCCGAAACGTAGTTCTTGGTCATCTTCCGGCAAAGCGTCCAGGCGTGATCTATGTACGTAGACGGAGTCAATCACAATTGATCAGCCAAGGGCCACCAATACCATGTTCGTGCTGAACGCGAGTGAGACACGAGAATAAGGCAACATGTGATGACACTTACAGCAGCAACTCGGCATTGGGGATGGTCCCCATGAAGACTCCGCCCCTCCGCAGGTATCGCGACACGTTCTCAATCATCATCCTAGCTTTTGAGGCCGACTCGAATGCGTAATGCATGCAGAACTGCATCGTCACATTGTCGTAGAGGTCTTTCATCTGCAGCTGCTCCGGCAGGATATTGCTGATGGGTTTCTGTTGAGGATGCGATTATACAACCGCCATACGTGTCAGCTAAACGTATGGTTCATCACACGCTAGACCAGGCCAGACGAAAGCTAGGAGAGCAGGGGTGGATTATTCCACGTACCGAGAAACAGTCGTACGCGTAGAAGTACCCGTCGAAGCTTGATCGCATCCGCTGATACCGTGATGCGGCTTGCTCGATGGATGTTTCCGCGATATCTATAACAAGCGACGTGTTCAGCAACGGCCACGCACATCATAGCCTTACAATCAGTGCTACTCACCTATGCCGACGTAGAGCCTGATTCTCGCTTGTTTCCACTTGTTGAGATCTCCGCCTTTACCACAGCCGAGATCCAGTACTCTGCCTTGTGATCGATGGGCGAATTTACCGATCAGAACAGATTTGATCCAGTTGTTGAACTTCTTCAGACCAATGATCGGCGAGAATTCACGACCTTCCACGCCTACTTCAGGTCGAGCATTATCTACGTGAGCACACCCGATCAGTATCAGCTCGGCTGCTTCTGATAGGAGTATGATTAGTTCACATACAATGGTTCGCGACTGCCGCAACGTTTCCGACATAATGCGTCTCGCTGACCTTTCGCCTCTGAAGATCATGACCGTACTCATCCTCGTCCCTGTCATTAGGTCGTTTGAGGTGATTTCCCCCGTCCATGTTTCCGTTACCTGTTGGTCTACGTGCCCGCGTCAGACCGCCTCTAGCGCCACCAGGGGTTGACAGGGGTTCTTCGAAGGCGGGGGGGTAGGCACCATGGCTTGCGGCGTAGGCAGCACCTGGGGTAGGCGTAACAGATGGTCGACCAACGGATCCTTTGTCATCAACATAACTTGGCGCACGGCTGTACGTAGTAGTCTCCTCGTTGTTTTGCGGTGGGAAATAAGACGAGTCGTTCTCGGTCGGGAAGCTTGACCTGGGACCAGGGGAAGGACCAGACCAAGAAGGTAGAGGTCGTCGCGGTTGTGGTTTCCGTTTTCTTAGAGGGTTGTTGCTCTGGGCCATGCTGCGGTAGTAAGCGGCTTCATCCGCTTCGATCGGCGTCAGGACGCTTCCGGGCTCAGTCACGCGTCGAGGTTGATATGGGATAGCTTTGGCAGGGGCAGCGATGGGCGAAGGAGATCGGATAGGGGTAAGACGAGGTGCTGAAAACCCGGTGGCGGAAGCTTGGCTCGATCTACGGACGGGATGATGTCCGTTATAATTTCCGCTTGACGGATCTGTGGACCGCCGACCACCGGCTGAGCTGGAGGAGGTGGGTCTCGGCTGGTCTTCTGACAATCTGCGCGTGGAAGTAGTGGGAGACACCGCAGCGGAATGAGGGTGCGAATAGGCGAATTGTTGCGAGGAGGGGCCAGTGGATGATCCGGGTCGAGATGATGAAGCATAAGGGAGAGACTGATGCTGACTTCTCGGGGAGACAGACACAGAAGGTGATCTAAGGGGCATATGTTGATAAGATCCTGATGGTGTTCGGCGTTCATAGTCGTACGCCGCTACCGTGGCTGCTGTGTCATGAGGATGGATAGGTTGTTGAGGGGGCAACATCGGCTGCTTCTGGCCATGTGGATGCATGTTGCCCATCGCAGCCGCGGGATGTTGTTGTTGGAACATTTGGGCTGATTCTCTTCGGTAAGAAGGTTCGCCATGCTGTACAGGGTATCCATGTATATCTTGATGGATATGGTATGTTTGTGGTAGAGGGACAGCGCCCTTCTGCGGGCTCAGCTGAGGATGGGGGGATCTGCTTGCGGCTGATCTTGACCGAGGGTACGCCGCCGAAGCTGGAGTTGCGGGCGTCAAGAAGCCATTCGGGTCCAGATGTTGTTGTCTTGAACCAGGCGACGCGTTTGAAGGTGATGAACGGGGTAGAGAGGAGTTTGAGTTTGATTTGGAGATGGAGACAGGCTGAGTGGATGCGTTGTTCAATAGTCGGTGGATGTGTGGTCTTGATCCCCTATCTCCTGTGACCCCTTCTTCCATATCTTCAGGCAGTGACGAGACAGACGCCGTTCGCTCACTGCCTCTCCTCGAATCTGATGCAACATCGTTTAACAATCCCCTCAACCCGCTAGGCCCTCCACTCCCGGGCATGGGTCCAGATGCCGAGCCAGATGCGTAGGCGGATGCGTGGCCTGGAGGTGGAGGCGAATATGACACCGAATGTGTCGGATATGACGGTCTCCCTCCTTCCGAATATCCATCACCATCCCCGTATCCTTCTCGTCCATAAACATCGGCTACGACCCCGCGAGTAGGTGTCTGATATTGTTGATGTGTCGCGGTATCGGGGTATGAAAAGGGATCGCGCTTGTTGACGGACGGCGATGGGACTTCGCAATCTCTTATTGGGTCGTACACCATCCTGCTTTCCTGCCTTCGATGCGGCTGTGACTATGATCGTCTATGTCCAAGTGAAGTTGAACAACGGAAAGGACGGCTGACTAAAGATCGAGTATCGCTCGTCGCTGCCACGCGATATAGCCTACACGAATAAGTGTCCGTGTTCGCAGATGTATCGCGAGGCTAGGTCGGGCAGTGCTTGGTACTTGATGATATTGGTATTGCCCGAGAACGATCGCAGCGATGACAAGGAAAATAAATGACAGATGACGATTTGGTGTTTCGTTCGAGTCGTTTGTTTATAAAGCGATATGTAACCTCGAAGGAAGGCCTAGTCTTTATCGAAGCATGTTGATCGTCAAGAGTCGATGTTGCTGCGGTTGTTGTTGTTGTTGATGTTGTTGTTGTTGTTGTTGTTATAAGTCATGTCTGTGAAGACAGAGATATGTTGTGTGTTGTGTTGCTCATGTCTTCTTCCATGACATTTCATGTTTTTGCTGTCTCGACGAGGTCATTGCAAGCTTGCAAGCTGGTTAGAGCACTATTAAGTTAGACTAAACCACTAGTAGCATAAAGGTTGTAGTGAATGTGGCACTTTTCGCAGTTTCTGTACTTGTATACTACCCCCACATAAACCAATCTCTAAATCACAACTACTGCCCTGCCCTTGCCTACACTTTCCAAAGTCGAGGGTGAAAGAACCTGTTGACGGTCCTGTTGATGATCTATCAAGTCTTTTTCCTTCTCGACGTCGTACTTCAAGGAGCATTGACCTTCGATTCACTCACAAGCAGCATGTCTTTTCGATCGGCCGTATCACTGAGGCGTCTCGCCACTTCTGCTGCTCAAGCTCGAGCTGCTATCGGCCCCTCAGCACCCGTATCAGCACCAGAAGCAGGCTTGGGCGGCTTCTCCACCATCCGAGATCTACTTGCCACACCCTCGTCCTCGTCCTCGTCCTCCTCTCAGACCCCTGCTGCGGCTTTCCCTCCAGGATCCACTTCCCCTTCCCAGATTCCGAGCGATAAACCTACGATAAGAGGGTACTCACCCACCTCGCTCCCACCGACAGTGGACCCGACTTTGGATCTGTTGACCAACTGTTTAATGAAGGATGGTAAGAAGAGCGAGGCGCAGAAGATGGTGTCGAGTATCCTGAGCCTACTGTAAGTATGAGAAATCCATCTTCTTCTTTCTTCATATGCACCCTGTCGATATCACATGTTATCGCTTGTGGCTATTTCTTGCTATGGTGCTTCGCAACACATCATCACAAATGAATCTATCGTGGCATTTCTGTTTGTGCTCGTCCCGAGTCGATCACCATCCCCTCCACTAACAGTTTGACTTGCTTGGGTCCACTACTTTCTGCTCAACACCCCCAGACACCAAGCCACCAACCTCCCTCCTCAACCACTCGTGCGCCAAGCGATCCTCCTCTCCTCGCCATCCATCAAGATTCTCTCGATGCGAAAATCAGCCAAAACCGTCCTCGCCCCGCGTGCTCTGACAGAACGTCAGCGAAGCCGACAGGGCGTGGCGTGGCTGTTGAAAGCCGCCGAGAAGGGAAGAAAAGGCGGTGTCTCGAGGGATCAGAGGATCGCGAGGGAGGTATTGGCGGTGCTGGAAGGGAATAGCGATGTCTTCAAATGGTTGGAGGAGAGGCACAAGATTGCTTACTTGAACAGGTGCGTCCAGGGGTCAGGGATTTGCAGCTGCCTGTGCACCATACTCTTGCTCCTGCCGTTTGCAACCTTCAATGCTACGAGTGGTGCAGCGCTGACAACCTCTTTTCTCGCTTTTCTACAGATCCAACATGACTGCCCGATGATTCATCGAATCATACAACAGAGAATCCTTTCGCATAACACTTGGACGAATGCACATATGTCGCGTCCGTCTTTTGGATCGCGGCACAGCCTTCTATGGTGCTTTTCATTCCTTCACGGCTGATGTGTATATATACTGATCAAGTTGTGGGACATCTCTGATTTTCGACATTTTGATTGAGTCGGGATTCTTGTGTCTAGAGATTCGAGATCTGATGTGACCTCTTCACCCTGACAATTCCGCCCTCCTGGATCTCATCCTTTCTGCCTTGCAGATAGACTTTGAGGGATCCGTGTCCCTAAACATCCGCAGGCCCACCTGTTCCCCACCTCACCCCTTACTGACCGTTCTTGCCCTTGGCCAACTTCCTCTTTTTCTTACTAGGCAGATCGTCCTCCTCGTCCTCCAAGTCGATTGATCCCTCTTCATCTCCACTCTCTTCATCCAGCTCATCATCATCGCCTTCATCGTCCTCGGAGTCGAGGCCAAACTCGGCGCCTTGTGAGTTGTCGCCCCTGTTCTCAAAGTAGGCGAAGGCGTCAGGCAGAATGTCGGAGATGAGGGCTTCGCCGATCTGTATACATTGTAAATGTGCCAGGATCGTCAGTTCGGAACCAGATATCATGATACGCCTGCAGCACAAGCCTGATACGCTCGTGCATCCCGCCAGGTCACCAGAGGGCCCGCCAGTATGAGGGATCAATGCGTCGCCGTGTCGAACGCACCTGTAAAGGATCCTCGGCGGTCTCGAAGAAGAGGAAGAATGAGCCGAGATCTCCCTCGTATCCCCCATCATCCTCATGATCGCATTCCTCGCCCTCCTTGTGATCGTGTCCACCTTGGACGACTCGGGGGTGCTTCTTGGTGAGGTTCTTGTCGTCGGATTTCCATGCGATCTTGACAGTCTACGTGATCGAACACCCCCTCAAGTATTAGCGATATGTCCTCGAGGCCGATTGATTGCATGAAACTTCGGTATGGAGAGTGTGCGTAGTAAGGGCGTAAGGAAGAACCAGAAGACGGGTCTCAGTGAAGTGGAGGAAAACCCACAGAAGCCTCGAGATCTTCCACGCCCTCGAAATCCCTCAGCTCGTCCGTGATGGTACCATCGGCAGGGGCAGCTTCGGTGCCCTTGGGCAAAGTGTACTTCTTGGACAGAACGGTGTTGCTGAAATAAGGGTTCTCCTTGAAGTGCTATACATCGATACTCAACGCGTCAGTTCATGTCCAGGGGAAGGGGCACGCTGCTATCGGACTTCGGCTTCATTCCCCACCTTCCGCTGCCATCCACCCCTGACGTTTGTGCCACCAAAATTTGGCCGCCAACATATAGAGTGACGATCCCCCGGCACAGACTCTTACATCGCCGCGACACCGTGCATCCCATGGCTCGCCGTCATCGCCGAAGACGCTCGGATTGCCGTGCGCTCCGCTGCGCTCCACCGCGTCCGCTTTCGCCCACTTCGACGAGACACCCCAAGGAAGACGTAAGATTGTTGTTTTGACTAACGAATTTTAATTCGAAAGGCCTAAAGTCGTTGGCATCTTGAACGAGCTCGATGTCTTGGAGGTAAGACAAGGCATGCTCGTCTTCTTTCGAGGTTGTTACGGCAGCGATTTGACTGTGGTTGATCTGAGTGGTGACGAAGAGAAACGGGTGTTAGCATGCTTCCGTTGGGTTATCATCGCCGTCATGAATAGAGCTCCGACACGCGCTTGAGAGCCTGATCAGAGGAGTCGGGGACAATGACCAGAGGCGACTTCCCCGATCACTGATGAGTATGAACAGGCTGTGATCCGCTAGCTCACCAAGGTATGCAACCAGAAGCCCTCGATGTCCTTGACTCGTTGTCGAAGGTGAGCGAGGTATTCAAGGGTCTCCTTGACCACGAATCTGTTATGTCGCACATTCTTGTTCCCTTCCTCTGTGACATATGAGCCCCAGCGCCACGCCTACAGAGTCAGCGGACTGCTCCTGATGACTACAGCAAGATCCTGCTAGTAGAGCGAAGGTCGGGGTGATACAAGGCCGCCGGCACAGGTAATGGTAGAAGTTTGTCTCACCGATTTCTAGCTCTTCCTGGACGGACTTGGGCAGGACTAATTCGCGTGGATCGTATGATCACGTTATGACAGGTGATGGTCAGCTCAGAACGATGTAGATGTTGGAACCCATCCCAAGCTGTCCGCCCAGAGATCAGACAGGAAGAACGGCTGCCCAGGGAGGATGAGCCAGGACATTTGCCGCATGTTGTCACTTGTCACATACCAGGAGGCTCCACTTGGTATTGTTCGGCGCTCATTCTCGCTCGAATGTAGAATATGATACTGATACTGCTGGATATGCGCTGGAATCACAGAGTTGAGGAGCGGACCCACTATTATAGCTCATTGGTTACCTGAGTCATGACTTTGTCGAACTGTAGCCGTGGGCAAGTCAACGCGTATACTACGAGTACGTAAGCAAGGAGACCAAATAAATGGGCAACCTTTATAATCGAATATAGATATTCACCAAACGGATTTACTCGACTTTATCCTACAGTACTATCACTAGGTCCGATAGTTTAATAAGATAGTAACCGGCAACAGGCTATAGGCAGGAACCGGGACCACTCACGACTTGTTACAAGTTATCGAGAACCGAGAACAGAGAATCGTCAGGTACCTATAGCGATCCACATCGACAGAAAAGACTGAGCCAAGCCGATACAAGACGACCTCGACGATCTCACGAATGCTACAACAACCGATCTGAACGATCCATACAGTGCCAACAAGATGCGGGCTGTGTCATCCGCTGCCACAGCGTTCCGACCGCTGACCCTCTGCCTCTCTCATCCCCGATTGCCCATCAGCGCAACCCTGCAACGGAGGACTGCCCCTGCCCTCCAGCCCTGCTTTGCGTCAAGGATGTTCACTTCCTCACCTGTGGTTTCTCGACCTCAGCAGAGTAGCTATTCGTCTGGATCAGGATCCGGATCGAAATCACAAGCTGAGCCTACGATATTCTCGGAGAAAGCATCGCCTCGCGAAGTCCATGAGAGGCCTGAAGTGCAGAGGGGAATGCCTCCCGCCCAGGCCCACCGATTATCGAAAGTAGACGGCCGAAACGTGAACAACGATGTTGGCGGAGGGTCTCGTGTGAGGGCGCAAATGAGGGAGAAGGGCACCGAAGAGGCTTTCAGAGGACCCAGCAGGCCGAGATTGATCTATGAGAGGCCTGGGGACAGAGAGCTGCCTCGGATTGGGGTACGTGTGACTCGCGCATCTAATCTCATGATCAGAAACTGAAAGCAAAACTGCTGAGCTGACTGGCCCGGCTCCTATCTCGCATATTTTTCATACTGACTCTGTGATAACAGAACAAGTTACCATTCGGTATGTTCTCACACAATCTTATTGTGTCGTCGCATGCGTGTGACTGATACTGTTACGGTCACTCCTCTTGCTTAACCTTCCTCAGTCCTCGCGCTTGGTGTCTTAGGGCTTGGATGGGGTCTATTCCTCTTGCACGCTACGAATCAAGGTTAGTACGCGATAATGTAGTAGAACCAAATACAGCTCCTGTAACTGGCTCTGTAACCATTGCCTGCTGACCTCAGCCTCAGCTAGCAGCTTGACTAGAGTGTGCTAATCATGGATGCGTTGTTTGCTCTTTCTTTGTGTCCTCAGAACGACTCTCATCATCCGTGCTGAGACAAGTGACGTTTCAATTGCGAAACTCGAAGGAGGTGATAGCTGTTCTGGGGGAGCACATCAAGTTGCAGGAGAACTGGTGGGGTGAGTCTACTAATTCTCTCGCAGCAGCTTCTACACTACCAAGGCAAAAGACTGATATCTTCACTCTCCCTTCCTTCCTCGTCTCATTGGCGAATCCGGTCAGCATTGGGACAACCCTGGATCTCCGGAACAGTGAGTGATGTGCTACAACTACACTTGAACCAAAAGTAGAAGGACCATCAACCTGATAAGTGACTCGTTTATCGGAGCAGATTAACCTGATGCAAGGCCGAGTAGATCTCAGCTTCAGGATCAAAGGAGACAAGGGTGAGCTCACATCTCCGCGTTCGTAATCCACCTGCCTGCACCCCGAGCACATTAGCAGACAGATTCAGCTAACTCACTCTGTATACTGACCTGGTCGCATACGATATCGGTGGTCATACCATGCAGGATCCGGAACGGTATATTTCACCTCGATCAGACCTCAGGAGAAAGGTGCATGGCGAATAGGTGAGTCTCGCGTCACCACCTCCGAAAACGGTCTCTGTGCAGATCGATCGTTTTGAAGACTGTGCTGTCAAATCAGTCGATTATCGAATTGTGCCCTGACACCTTGATTCTTTCCCACCGCTCGTACATTCAGTCCGATACAAGATCATCGCCGATGATGGCGAGGTCGTCCGGCTCGAAGACCAGGAGGTGATCAAGGCGAAGCATTAGTACGGGAGCGAACAGTATTGATATTCAGAAATCTTGTCTCCGTAAAGTCGGTCGTCATGCTCGGCACTGCGCAAGTGATCCAGACACTGTAATGCTTTGCATCCCTGAACACTCCTCTCATCATTGATCACTCCTGGCATCTGTGTTCTAACCACCAACGCCAAAACCATCACCACTAGCACCATCACCATCATCATTATCGTGCACGCATGACAGCATACACACGCACAGTCCTATAGTTAAAACAATGAGGATGCATCACATGACTTCTGACTTGCCTAGTTGTATAGTCTTGATGGTGATATTACTGCTCTTTTCCTCCTAGCTTCTCACCTTGCCAAAGAAGCCGACATTACCAGCTATCACGTCCCGATCCGAAATCCCATCCAATCTGTGCAACTCCCTCCTCATAAACCTGACGATCAATTCGATCTGCTCGGCCATTTCCAAATCCTTGCCAGCCTTCATCTCTTCCCCCTCGGGATATACAAGATCGCCTGTACCCTTGCGCGCTGACGTGCTTGACGTGGCAGTTGCGACCTGAGTAGCGGCTGGCTTGCCGTCCTTGCCGGCAGCAGCAGCAGATGAGGGCGTCTGAGCGGGGTCTGTGCCTCTTCGAGCGAAGATGAACCTCCACACCCAGCTTGCCAACTCCGAGTCTGCTCTCTCCCTCTCCTCTGGATCAGTCGAGATCGACAGACCGAGCGAGTAGTCCAGGCCCATCCTGGCGAAATTACCTCGTTCCTGATACTCTCTCAGTCGCTTCATCGTCTCGGTCTCCCTCGTGATTTCCACACCAAGCATCAACCTGATCTCATTCTCGACGATATTGAAGTAATGCGTCAGCAGCATCTGCTGGTATCGATAGTCGTGCTGCTTGGCGTGACTCAGAGAGCAGCCGAGGTTGTCGAGCGTGTCGAGGATCGAAGGTGGTCGAGCGGCGGGAGTGGTACCGGGTGCTCCGGGGAAAGCGGACTGAGGGAGAGGCGAAAGAGGGTTGGGAATGGAGTTGTGCAAGGCTCGCAGTCGGGTCAGGGTCAAGACAACGTAGAGGTAGTGAATGGTGAAAAAGGTGTGGAATGTCCGAGGGAGATCACACTCTGTGGACAGGGGAAGATTACCATAGGAGAGATCGGATGTATCAGCTGAGAGTTCATTACCACTGAGTGGGATGGATCATCGAAAGAAGAGAGTAGACCATCTTCGCTTTGCTCTGGCGTCGTTGCAAGAACCGATCTCACTCCGATCGGATCACCGATCTGGCTGGAAAACTTAGCCGCCCAGACTCACCGCCGTACCAGAACGCCTTATCAGCCTCCACGGCCTCGATAATACCCTTCATCATCCTACCCGTCTCTCTCGCCGTCGTTCTCCTCCTCCTATTATACCCCAGCACGATATTCAACTGCCTAAGGAGTCTGATCGTGATATCGTTGTAAACCTTCTTCTCGGGCTCGGGCGCGAAGGGATTGTGGGGCGCCGGGAAAACTGGCTTGTGGGTGATCTTGACGGGTCGATCGGTCTTGAAGTTTGGGTTGGCAATGTGTTTGCTGGGCGGTCTGGACGGTTCAGTAGAGTTGCTCGCATCAAGCAAAGATCGAGTGGAGGAGAGCGTGCGTAAGCGGAGAGATGGGCCGATGAGCGATGAACTGAGGACAGAGGGCCGAGCTGCGGCGCTCAACGGCAGGGAGAGGAGGGCCGTTGTGGGTCGCATGCTTGAGAAGACGGATAGACGCTGAGCTCAATGCGAGATCTAAGAGCGCTTGGCGGGGGCAGCGATTGTAAGCAAAACCGCGATGGGGGTGATTTCGTTATTCCGGTTCGTAAATCGCAGATCGGTCGGCGTAGCTGAGATCGATGTCTGCAAAGGTAGCTCTTCAAGGCAGCCTCGAAGTTGTTGAACGATAGCGAGATCAGACAGAGTGTGCTACCATGTACCACCCAAGGGATGAGGTCAGAGACGACGATGAGCGCGAAATGCGTTCGGTCTACTATCCGATCTTTGTTGAGATAAAGATGAACATGTTCGGCACGGCAACGAAACGACTGACTGCTGGACTGATTGATAGCTGTAGACTACGTTCCGGAAAAAAAGAATATCAATGGCAAGCGGGATCAAATCACTCCAGGCACCGCAACAGCTGATTTGTTTTTGATTTGATTAATTTTGTAATTCACTCAGCTTGTCAGCTTGTAATGACTATTAGGAAGATCCCCTCAGCTCAATAGAAAGGCTTTCATTCGGCATTACACCACTCAAAGCAGCTGCAGTTGCAGTACGATCATCACTGCTTCGCTACGCGTCGAGAACATGAATCGCGTAGATAGTATAGATAGACAGTATAGATATATACCGCTTCAATTCCCATTGTCTTCCCGCCAAGTAATATACAGACGGAAATCAGTCCTAATCTGTGGCTTTGAGCGAGACCGATCGACGGCCCCTGACCGACCGACTGGCTCTGCCGGCTAAGCACATACGAGCACTTCAGCTTGGGTCATAATCAGAAGGAGAAGGAGGGGGTGAAACGCCTCTTTAGTACAATGTCAGATCTCGCAACGGTGAAAGCTGCTGTCAAATCTTGGGAGAAGTCATTCAGGTCGAGTGAGGGTAGAGATCCCACCAAGGATGATATCAAGCGTGATCCAGGAGATATAGGTGAGTTGTCGGCAGGGTGAGTAGAGTACATAAATAACTTATAACGCTGACCCATTCATTGGCTGAACGTCTTTATTATTGTTTGGTACCTTACTCACCTGCGCGATGTAATGTTCTCAGCCAAGCAATACGCTCTGTATCGACAGCTGTCCAAATCATCTGCGTCATCTTCGCAATCGCACGCGCAATCGCAGAGCAGCTCGAGCCGTTCGCAACGCCCGCTCATACCGCCTTCGACCGGGTCCTCCTCTCAAACCTACCTAGACTCACAATCGCAATCACGTTCTCAGACCAGTCTGACACCCCGGAATATCCCTTCATCAGAGTACCCGACGACTCCGACACCTCCTTCACGCAGGTCAAGCTCGGGCATCAGTCGCTCATATGCGTCTACATCGCAAATTCAACCCGCATTCTCGTCCACCAGCGGCCAACCGGCCAAGTCTGGAATCCAAGATTTTGGAACATCGCGATCAAGTTTGCCAAACACTGCTGGTCCTGCCCGAGAACTTGGCGATAGCAAATTTGATGCTAGATCACTGAAAAGGAAAGCTTCGAAGGCAGCGTTTGAGGGCTCGGATCCCCACCACTCTTCCTCACCACCGCTATCAACATCCATAACAGCGTCGACTTTCGGGTCTTCAAGCCTTGCAACAACGACCTCTTCGACATCGACAGCTCGGGCGTTATTCACCACGCCCAAGAAGAAGAAAGCCTACACCGGTCCCGTACACGATCCCAACCCAATCAACCCATTTACCATCTCGACACCAACGAAATCCTCTCCTCTTCATGGTGGTCTGGCCAGCAGCAACAGCAAGAGCAACGGCAACAGCACGTTGAAGCACACCAACTCATCTGAATCGCCTTTCATACACGCTTCTTCGCCTAGAAAGCTGAAGGAAGTGCTCGAAGCAAACTCGTTACAACGGGTAAAGGAACGTACGGGTTCCGCTGTCAAGAATGAGGTTACGCCCAGAACGAGAGCGAGGAAGAGACTGAGAGGCGAGCAGGTTGAAGATACGCCTATGAAGGATAAGTTGCCTAGGAGACGAAGAGGCCAGATAGGTCAAGGTCAGAGCCATGGGCAAGACCTCGGGTCGAGTTCGGCTGGTGCAGCTGGTTTCGTCCCGTCATCGGATGACGTCGGCTTCCTTGATTTACCGGGAGGCAGGCATGATGCAGCCTTCGAAGATCACGATGAGGACGAGCTGGGACCATCGCCCATGAAAGGGCTCTCTTCTGTCGCAGGAAAGGGCTTCACGAGTCTTTTCGGAGAGGTTGAAGCTGAGACGCGTGGGCAAGGTAAAGGTACCGAGAGCATTGAGGGATCAGAACATCGGATCAAGGGAAGCGGGGTCAGCGGTGGACGTTCGGGTCAGGATAAGCTGAAGCTCAGCGAGACGAGAAGAAGAGGTCGTCCGAGCGAGATGATGGGTCTATTCGGCCGTCTGGGGAAATCGACCATTCAGCCGAAAGAAGCAACACCTCAAATTGAAAGTGAAGACCATCGAAATGAGGCAACGAACGACAACGACGAGAATGGCAATCGCTTGTCCAGCAGAGCATCACCTACGCCAGACGTAAGCGGCGGAAGTTCATCATCCATTGGAATTCAAGTTCAAGCTTCTCCCTCGCCCTCTCCGGCGCCTCTGATTCCTCAGGCAGACGACGTCGTCAGCAATGGTGTTGCTGCACAAACGTCGCTTGACGTGGCAGATTTCGGTTTGGCTCACGAAGGTTCCGACAGCCCTGATCGCACGCCTTCTGCATCTCAGCAGCGCAAGAAAGTCATCTCGCTCAGCGACGACGAGCAAGACGAGTGGGATCCCGAGGGCGGACATGTGAGGAGACACGTGTTCATCGTGCCGACTCGACGCGAGGTCAAGAGACGGAATAGTGACAGTTCAGATCTCGTTTCGGGGGCTGCACGAGGTTCATCTGGCGATGACGAGGGAGAAGAGCGTGTGGAGCCACACGAAGACGACGGACATCACAATGCAGACGCCACGGAACAGGAACAGGAGGGTCCTAATACGGTTTTGCGCGAGCACAGGACTACTGACAGTTCCGTGGGACCCCTTGGAAATCCCCCAGGACCGGACAACGCTTCGTCTTCGTCAAGGTCGCCCTTCAACACCAAATCCCAAAGCAACGGCCATCTAACTCTACCGATGCTCAACCTTCTCTCGCTACGATCTCCCTCCAAGACCAAAGCAGGCCAAACGCGCGCCAAACTCGAAGAATTGCGCGTGAAAGCACTCTTCGACTCAACCGCTCGAGCGCAGTTGAAAGCTCTACGCAGGGGCCAGGATATTGCATTTACGGGTGAATCGAGGGACGTTGATGATGTCGAGGAGGACGAGGAAGGGATTTTGGAGAGGTACGAGTTCGGGCTGAAAGAGCGTCGTCGCTCCCTTAGCGGTGGTGATGGTGAAGGGGAGACAGCAATGCCGGGGGACGGCTTCGAGGCAGTGGAAGGCGAGGGAGATGGGGACGATGATTGGGAAGAGGAGAGTGACGGCTGGAAGAGAGAACAATTGGACGAGGATTGGTAAAACGGACATCTGTAGCCAATGTGCAGTGCAATTGCCATGCCCCATCCACTACGCCTCATCATCATCAATGATAATTGTCTCGCGTGGTTGGACTAAACACATGTAATCTGAGATTGCCGTTCGTGCGATCTATTACCGTTCGTTGGAACTGTGACATCTGACCGTACTACAGGCTTACATCCATACCCCCTACCCATATCTCCGTCTCTCCCTCCTCTTCAGCGCCCTTGACCTTATCAACCAATACCATGCCCACGCCTTTCTCTCTCAACATACCCCATAGATCCCTCTCGGCTGCATCTCGCTGCTTGTACGCCAGTAACAACAGTGGTCTTGTACCGTTTCCATTTCGGTGATCGTTCAGTCCGGTTTGTGGTCGTTGTGGTTGTCGCTGGCGGTCTAATGGCGGATTCAGGAGGGATGTCAGGGTTGATAGGAGCGAGGGGAAGGCGGACGTATTGTACGTCACGTCGGCGGCGCTAGATGAAGCGTTCTCTGGTCAGTCTGATTCATCATCCATTGTCAATTCCAGTCGCTCAGAAGAGGAGGCTGTATCCGCGAGAAGGCCTTGTATTGCTCATCGCTCAGAGCGATGTTCGCCGGCCCGCCCGGTCACATAATCGTTCCACCGTGCTGTGTGGAATTCAAACTCACATGATCACCTCTGGCCACTGTTCATCTACCCAAGACGGAATATCCTCGTTCCAATCAAGCACTTTCGCATCCAGTCGAATAGTGTCTGCAGCTGGTGCGTTATCGCTACTGCTACTTAGTCTAGCTTCTTGAGAAGCAGGTCGGGGTGATGCGAGACGGTTGGTAGATAAGTTTTCGTCCATGAGTGGTATGGCTGAGCCTGATAGTCCAAAAGGGAGATCGAATCTCAGCTCGAATCTCGAATCTAGCATCTCGACGGACCAGTCATCTCTCGAACGAGATTCATCAGTCACTCACCAAGGTCAGTCGCGGTTATATACCGAGATGAGTGAGGGAAATACCCTCGCAGTGCCAAAGCAAGCGCGATCGATACCAAGCCCGTCCCGCCTCCTACGAGATGACGACAATTGCAGAGGCGCAATGAGTAAAGTTGGTCAGTAGCAGTCCTCTTCCTCTTCGCCTTTGACTTCTTTGGTCTAACGTTTGTGTTCCTGTTTGAGCTGCTCAAGCTGCTTCTTACCCACCTAGCTCCAATATGCGTAACGGTGCACCATTGTCCCTGTTCGTTCTCAAAAGGTCTATTACCCTCTCTACCTGGGCGTGAGGCATCGCAGTGTTCGAAGCAGATGGGAGGTATTTCCATAGCCAAGCGGACAAAGCGAGGCCAGAGTCCCAGATTTTCTGTTATGTGCGTTTGGCACGATCAGCATTCCATTTCAGATGAGCAGCAATTGAATAATCTCATCTCTTGATCACGCTAGGGCCATTGAATCTCTCGCGGTATATTCGTGCGATGTGTATATCAGGATGAAGACGGACACAAGAACGAAGCCGACTGCGCACTCACCTTGTCTAAGTCGAAAGAAGTCTGTTCTACGATCCTCAGCATCCCGTCAATCGTCGACGATGATGGTAGTTCAAATTCCCTCGTGATACGACCCTGTTTCGGTCCATCGTCCTTCTCTTTCTCCTTTCCTTTGCCTTTATCTTTCCCTTTCCCCTTCGGACCATCGTGTCGTTGACCTTTGCTCGACCCGTTGCCATTTAGATCGCTCTTTCCGCCGTTGACCGATTTTGTGATTCCCGACGATTTGATATCCGGTCGTACGATCTGGATGCCTTCAGACCATACACCGAGTACAGGTGGATCGTCTTCCACCAAAGAGAGCAGATTCAAGCAGCTACAACCTTCACCTCGATCATCGTCGTCTGTCCTCCCACTCTCCTCCTCCCCAAGTACACTCCCGGTAAACAAGCCCAATCGCCAGCTTTCACCCGCTTGAACTTGAGGTGGTAATGGCACAGAAAGTGGTTTGTAGGTGCTCATGGGGGGTTCAAATGTAGTGAGCTCTTGGGCTTTCGTCGGATCAAGAGGAGTAGGTGAGAGTCGTTGCCATGTGTAGAGGATTGTCGTGGGATCATATTTCAACCTATATTGATTGTGGTGCCCAGATTGTATTGTATTCGGAAGTCAATAAAACAAGACCTTGATAAATACATTGATCTCGCTCGGTGACGTATCTGCTGTAATCGTACATAGCCTTCCACTCACTCTGTCCGCAAGTCATTGGCGACCTGAGGTGTGATCGTGATGCTCTCAGCAGTCGAGGACACCGAGACCGGCGGAGGTCGAAGGAAAGATATGTACCAATACATATACACAGAAGCACGCGAGGAGCAGGGCGGTGTACAGGGGGTATCAGGTATAGTCGGTCAAAGAGGGATGCTAGAGTTGACGAAGAATGAGAATCAAGGAGGAGGCTTGAGAATATAGATCTAAGAGTGATCGATTAGATAAATCTCAAAATTCCTAGGCACCAAAGCCGAAACCGCCGGTAAGACACTCCTCCGAGCGATATTGTTATTGACAACGTAACTGCGCTCGATTGTGAGATCGCTTTCAACTTAGTCGTGCAGTGTTTGCGCCTCAAGTCACGGTGCAACTCGATGCCGTCTGAGATAGGAGAATGGCTCTAGTCGACTATGACTCCTCTGACTCAAGCTCCGAGGATGACCGACCGCGACAAACAATCCACCACGCCCGCGCAGTGATTACCCAGGCCGCTTCGAGCTCGGGCTCGGGTCCTTTGCGGCGTGCGAGGAAATCTTCGGATGACAGTGGTGCAGATGATCGACCGGACACAAAGAGGTAGGTTCTGATCGGACTGATACTGTCATCACAATCAAGCCCAGTCTCAGGCTGAGCATGTTCACAAATACTGTAGGCCGAGGAAGCTGCCGTCCTTGCCATCGAGCTTCGCATTAGGTACGTATCAAGTAAGCTCTTCTTACACCGTGGACGGTATGGGAGAGGATATTAGCTATCCAACCGACCGAGTCTGTCAGGGCTTGCTTTTCTGACGCTCGATGACTAATTTGACATGACAATCTTAGGCCCGAAAGATGATCCGACGTTGCATCAAGGCAGAACACGTACTCGGCCGTACGTCGATGGTGACTACAACGCACATGTCTACTTATCGTGTGAGTCTACCTGTCCAATTTGCAGAAGAATTCATTAGAGGCGTCACTCTCGCAGAAAGAGTGACATGCAAAGCAATAGAGTGATGCTGCTGTATCGTCAGGATCTTGCAAGCTGAATCATTTGCACAAATGCTTTAGTGACGCTACCCTCTGCCCTTCGAACGATACTCGAAGAATATCTCGTCGCTCTCCGACTTCTCTTGAAGGACCATGCGATTCATTCGTCCCTCGAATCACTGCACATATCACTCACCCACCCTTTACCATTACGGCGACACCAAATCATCCCCTTCCGAGAGAAGCTGTGGGCTCAGCTACGAACACATGGATCGTTCCGGCTGAGCTTGGTGGGTGATGCCAAGGTATACTATAATCGATCGCAGATGCAAACTCAAGCCGCTGAGAACAAAGATGATGATGATGCTGGACACGCAAGTGGGGGACGGGCATTCTTTGCGCTGAGAACAGGTGCAGGGTCAGTCGAGGTGAATTTCAATCAACAACACGCATTCGTACTCCTTCATCCTGCTGATCCTGCTTGATTTTGTGTTGCCGCAGCTCAAGGCGATGCTGGATAACATCTTCCATCCGATACTGGAGACGATGCATCTGCCGACGTATCACGCGAACCCAGAATTTCATACCTCTTTCGGCTGGTGTCTGCTCAATCCACACCTTCCCGCCCACGACCAGGTGATCTCGACGTCGAAAGCTTCGGCAACGGACGGCTCGGATCAGCCGCGGCCAAAGGAAGAAGAGGATCATATGACAAGGCTATCACTGAGAGACGTGGAACTTGCAGAATTTAACGCTCGCTTCCGAGAGAAGATCCTCCGATCGCAACCTAAAGGGGGTTGGCAAGTGGATAGTGTGAAGTTTAAAGCGGGCAAAGAGGTAACAACATTAACTCTGGTCTGAGAAATGAAACACAGACAGAACTCACAGGAATCGTTTGATGGTTAATGGTCAAAACGGCTTTGAGCCAAGATCACACATGCATGTTGTTGTACGGTGCCCTTACCATCAGACACAACCCCCAATTGGCACATCTCTGCGTGAAGCAAGTTGATTGGCAATGAGGTAACATCGCTTGATCGTGAACACTACTCAGTCTTGTAACCCATGAAGTCCTCTTCGTTCACCTAGTACCTGAAATCGCGCGTACCATTGATCGGTATAGGTACAGGCTTGAACCGCCTCAGCACTTCGTTCTCCCATTCTGCCAACTCTCCCTCGAACCGCTTCTTCTTCAATGCCTCTTGAGAATAGTTCGTGTGAATCTCCTCGGCCGATACGCCGGACGTGATCGCTTCTTCTCGCTCGGCCTTCTCTCGCTCGATCCTCGCCTCCCTCTCGGCCAGTGCTCTTTCCCATACCGACCACGGTATGCTGCCGCCGCTGGGCCCGGCGGGAGTCTCGTCCGTAGCTGGAGGAGCGGATCCCACAGCGGTCTCAGCCGCGGGCGCACCATCAACAGCTGAAGCGGAAGCTGTTTCGGTAGAAGGTGAGGCTAACGCAGCCTCGTCGCCGTACAACGAGAATTCGCCTTGCCTCGTTCGAGTCAACTTGACTACATGTGCTCCGCAGCCAAGCGCGACGCCGATATCATGGACGATTGACCGCACGTAGGTACCGCTCGATACCGTCATTCGCACCGTGAACGTAGGCGGGCGCAGGCCGGTCTTGGGTGAAACTTCAGGGTATTCGGGCTTCTCCAGATCGGGCACCAAAGATTCGCTTGTAGGTGCCCCAGTGATAGTCTCTTCTGCTGTTTTGACGGCGTCCGAAGCTTGATCTCCTGATGCAGGCGTTGTCGTCGTCGCTGGCTTTGAGCTAGAGCTCGAAGCGTGATCCGTTCCAGCTTGGTTGACGATCTCGGTTAATTTACGGAAAACGACCTTTTCTTCGGCCGTCAATCGCTTCTCGGGCCATCGGTACTCGTGACCACCATCGCCTGGCGTCACAGATGCAGGTGTGAAATCGACCAGTTCGATGCTGACCGTACATTTCCGGGTTGGAATAGGTCGAGGTAGGGGTTTCGATTCTCGGGCGTACTCGTATAATGGTTTCCCGTCCATCTTCAACGCCGAGAAACTGCAGCGCGTCAAAGCCAACAGGTTGTCAGCCAGGAAGATCGCGCTTTGAAAGGAACAGACCTGTGGCTGCTGCGTGCTTACATAGGCGGTACCTGGTAAATCTCTCCTCGGAATCTGTCTAGTACTTTCTCAACATCCTCCCTGGTGATATGCTCCCATGCCGCGGTCGCCAGCACCGGATCATCGGAATCCATCGACGTCGTCATACATCCTATCAAGCCTATGCTCTCGTATTCCTGCGAGAATCGATTGTGAGTCTTAGCCGAATGTTTATGCACTTGAAAGATGACCATTTCGAGGATGGATGCACACCTTGCTACATTCGAGAAACTGGTTCAGATGCTTTGTTCCCCTATTCACACCGAGGACTGGCTGACTGTCAGTATGCACTCTTTCTGCATGCACCTTGGAGAGACAGCTCACCTAAAACACCGTCTGCGAGCGGATCCAGCGTACCTCCCTGTCCGATCTTCAGTCCCATATGAGTCAGGTTCTTCTTTCTCTTGAACTTGGTGTCCGCCATCGATCGTTTCACAGGATCATCAAACAGCTTTGAGTCCAGCAAGAGCGGGGTGATACGGTCGATTACTCTCATGCTGCGGTAAGTGACGTCCCAAATATGCTCAAATCAGCTCCTGAAATCTCTAGACTATTGTAGATCATCATAATGGACAAGAAGCCGATTCCAATGGTGAGCAAACTCACGAGCTAGGCCCAGAGGGCTTGGCTATAGGGAACAGCCCATTGAGAGGGAGCGAAGGTGTCTTTGGCGCTTTGGGCATGATGCCGAGGCCGTCCAATCCGGTCGAACGCAACAGGTTGCCGAGTGGTCGGCGGACGAAGGGAGGCGTGATGATCAGGCGCTGAGTATATCAGCGCTATATTGGATACGGTACAGCAGCGTCCTTGGAATACCAAATCGGGTCATGTATACATACATACGAGAGAGCAGAACTCTTCAAGGATAAATAAGGATGAACACCTCACTGTGTGGAGGGGAGGGGAGGGGTGGACCAGGTTTTCATGGTCGTTAACCGGAAATTTCAGCTTTACGTAACGGCTTCTACTCGATCGCGTCTGGTCAAGCGAAAGCGCCGACGGTTGAACATGTCGAACCTCTCAATCTCTCGATGTCTTTATCTCCTTCATATTGCTCGTCGAGCACATTCGCATCGATCCAAGACCATCGCGGTGTACGAAGCAGCTTCAGAGAGCTTCATAAGATGACTGTCCCATCGTCATCTTCCTCGACATCACATGTCAAGCATTACAAGCCGTATTTCACTCCTCTCGAGGTCGAGCGCCTTTCAGCGAAACAGAGAGGTAAACTCAGTGTCTCAAGGGAGGAAAGATTAAGGCAGCAGGCATGTGGATTCATTGACGCCGTAGGCGTCAGGTGTGGATTGTGAGCTGCGCAAACGGTCCCCGTCCGTTCCGTCGAAGGAATACTGACAATTACTTGAATTCGGTCAACAGTCCTAGGCGAACGATTGCAACTGCTCAAACACTGTATATGCGATTCCACCTATTCTTTCCGTACAAGGACTTCAATTACCTGGTGCGTTACTGCAGATAGAATTAGCTTGAGGAGACAGAGAGCTTCGAATAGCTGATACTTTGATTTGTTGTAACGAATGTCAGGAGGTGTCTCTGTCAACGCTCTACGTCTCGTCAAAGCTGCATGACACAATCAAGAAACCGCGAGACATCATCCTCGCGTCATTCCCTATCCGGTACCCTAATCTCGTGCGCAAAGGTGGCATCGATCCTGCTACAGCCGAAGCACATGGTCTGGAACACGAGAGGAAGGGTGTCTTGAACTGCGAGAGATTGGTATTAGAGACTATGGGGTTCAAGTTTGGGGTAGAGGTGGGTTTGAGCGGGGTCATCAAGATTGGAAAAAGGCTGGGACGTGAGTCATCCATCCTGTTGACTTCCCTTACTCATTAGACGTCTCAGGCATTCTGCTGATCCGCTTGTTCACAGTCGACAAAAGCCTCTGTCAGAGCGCTTGGCAGGTAGCCATCGACTGGTGAGTGCATGCTTTCCGTCTGCCACGGGCTCGTCCACTGATTCATGGCCTTGCAGCCACCGGACCCAAGCGGCACTGTCTTATCCACCACACGTCATAGCTCTCGGGTCCATATATACCTCCACCCTGCTCCTTAGAGAAACGACGGATCCCTTGGAAGCACATGAACGTTCATCGATGAACGCTTCTTCAATATCGGCCGCACAGGTGGTGCGTTTGCTGGGCAACACCGGGTCTTGGGAGACGGAATACTCCGCTACAGCAGGTGACATCGATGGTGAGCTGATCACTTCACGTGACAGAGCGAGTGCGAGCTGACAATTGCCTTTCTATGCCTGTAGATATAGCACACGCCCTCATAGATCTGTATACAACGATACTATCTCTTCTGCCGGACCTACAGGCAAACATACATACGCCATCGCCCGTTTCCCCAATAGAACCTGGAACAACGTCGTCTCAAAGTACGATTACCTCCACTCCTTCGCCTACAGCTTTCCCACTTCCGATATACTGGACCACCCAGACTCTGACAGAACTTAAGATCAAGCTGAGGGAGAGGAGACCTGGTGGTCCTCCCGCTACGACTGGGTGGTCCAGCACGCCAGTGGAAGGCGCGCAAGACGAAGAAGGGGATGAGGCGGTAGAAGGAATGGGCAGGAACGATGGAACCGTAAGATTCCTCTGGGACGAAGGGACAGTATTGTGATCATCCACGTCTTCTTCGGATCTCATTTATGGTAATCACTTCTTGCCAGAGCTATCTATACATGCATGATCGCGCATATTTCGGTGTTCCATCGCTTGATTCCAAGGAGCTCCATATATAGCTAGAGAGCTATCGGAAACAACGTCAATGAAGTCGTTTGATGCAGAGGCAAGAGGCGGGCGGCGGCCGCCGCAATCGGCTGAGACCCCTCCGGTCCCAACGTCACCGCACCGCGGTGTTGAGGTTGTGCTATGAGACGCTCATGTTGACAAACACTATCATCCTCCTGTCCAAGTGTCAAGTTTTGATCCTTCAGCCGAGTGACTTGAGAAACGGCAGCTGCCCTTCTCTACCCAGAACGGACTTCATCGAAACTGCACTCGGCCAATCGTACCTTCTTCGCCTTGAATCGGTCCGCAACTGTCTCAACATAGCGAGCTGCGCAGAGCACAATGTCGAACCTGGATGACTGTAAGTACAGACGCAGTCAGAACACCATATGCGACATCGTGTTGATATATGATGTGCTTCCCCCCAGTCGTGGAACACTCTTCGGGACCATCAATACCTCCTCGATACTCTTCGTCTGGCGTCAACAGGTATTCTGGAACCGTTCCTACCATTGGAGGTGGTATCGAGAATGTGGGGTATGAGGGATTCGAGGTAGATGAAGGCGAAGAAGAAGATGCGGACACGGGCATGGTCAGAGCTGTGAGTAAGGATGCCTACGATTTCCTATGATAATGCTCTACAGGCTTGTGTGGTGAAGCTTCAGCTAAGACTGGCCGGTATGTACAGCTCGAGACAGGCTTCATCCCATCCGCGTCAAATCAGTCCGCTTTACCACCCCTCTTCTCCTTGTCGTTGGTGCAATACTCGCCTCCTTCCACGCTACTTTGTTTGACAGCAGCCAATAACCTCCTTTTTCTCGCTTCATACCCGCTTTCTCTCATCATCATTGACCTCGATCGACCCGAAGAGCTTGTCACTATCGATCTGCCCAAACCTGCCCCCGAAAAGGGTAGCCCGAATCCGCAAACAAAGGACACACCTGTCATCAATAGCCTTTACGCGGATCCGACAGCGAGGCACCTGCTTATTACGACGAACTCGGGGGATACCTTCTACCTGCCTATAAGCCCTGGAAACGCTGCTGTTCAGTCGAGACGTCCCCGACCCCTTAGGTTGAGACAAACGATCACCGCAGTTGGGTGGTCACCGGTTTCTGGTAACGCAAGCGAAGCAGGTGGATCCGGAGATGACAAGGTGTCTGCGAAAGGGGATGCTATCACTCCACCGTCTACCGATGTGCTGTTGGGTACAACGACTGGCCAAATACTGTCGCTACCGCTCCCACCGCAAGATGACATCTTCAAGTCAGTATCGATCGGAATGAGCAAGCCTGCTGAAAAGGATCTGCAGACCGTATACTCCTTGCCTGATCAACAACCGGTGACAGGTCTTGGATTTGGCTTTTGGTCCACCGGAACAGCTGCTCCCACCCAAAACAAGTCCAAAAAGGGTACAGCCGGTGGAGAGAAGCGGGCTTGGGTGGTAATATCAACGAAGGAGCGGATGTATGAGGTTCAAGGCAGTGTCTCGACTACGACAGCGGGAGGAAAGACAGGTGGATGGGCGGAAGAGGTGTTCAAGCCGATAAGGGATGGCACCCCAAGTGAGCGACAATACATGCTACAGAGATCGCATCACAAAACAATGCTGACCGTCCCTATAGAATTCCAAGAATTGCCCGGAGATCCGTCGAATTCTTCCCTTAAACTCTTCATACCCTCGTCCGAAGGGCAGGCCGCGAGCTCATTACCATTGCCTACCGCTCTTGCTTGGTTGACTGGTGAGCCGCCCTGAGTAGACGTTTCATACGCCCGAAATGAGCTCATCAAGTGTATATACAGCGCCGGGATTATATACCTCGGGAATCTCGACATCCCTATCGTCCGACACTCTGACTAAGCCATCCCTTCTGCCTTACCCCTCGTTCGACTCCTCCTCAGTGCCAGCCTTCAACAGACGAGCACCGATCGCCTCGCCTGGCTTACCCCCAATACCGATCGCAGTCGCTATTACTCAGTGGCACTGGCTGCTGTTATACAGTGATCGAGTGATAGGCATTTCGCGTGAGAATGAGAGAGTAGTGTGGAATGAGCAGCTTCCTCTGGTCAGTGATCAATAAACCCAGTCCGCCTGCCCGTCATGCTGATGTGGTATTGTTGTCCTCAGGCTACCGATGAGCAAGCACTCGGATTGTCAGCCGACCCCGTGTCGCGAACATTCTGGATCTACACAGATCGCTCGATACTCGAAGTTCTGGTTCGGAACGAAGATAGGGATGTTTGGCGAGCGAAGTTGGAGAAGGGAGAATATTCGGAAGCTATAACGTTTGCTAGCGTAAGTACCCGTCGTATGAATCTACCGCCCGTCGGACACACACAGCTGACTTCTGGCACCGCAGACCTTGCCACAGAAGGATATCGTGCTCTCTCGTCAGGGTGATTCACTGTTCGAACAAGGCCGCTTCATACAAGCAGCTCAATGCTACGCCAAGTCAAGCCGAAGTTTCGAGTTTGTTACCTTGCGGTTCATCGATGCCGACGAGCGGGATGCGCTAAGGATGTACCTGGCTGACCGACTAGATCTGCTCAATAAGAAGGTGGGCTTTTGTGGTTTCAGTCATTCGAACGTGAGCTGATCTGAGACAATCCCCAGGATCGAACGCAGCGGATGATGCTGGCTACATGGCTGGTAGAGATCTATCTCAGCAAATGTAACACACTCGAGGACATTGTCGCTGCTGAATCTGCTATATCCGATGTAGAGAGCTTGACGATGGAGCGGAAGCTGATGGAAGAGGATCTACAAAACTTCATCACCACGTATCAAGTAAGCCAAATCCTCATCCGTGACCAGGCTCCGTTGATGCGATGCTGACCGTGCATTACAGAGTGATCTCGAACCCAAGGTGGTCTACGAATTGATTTTGAGTCATGGTCGGACCGATCTATATCTTTTCTACGCGAACCTGAACAAAGATCATGGAAAAGTTGTGGAGCATTACGTCACGGAGGAGAAATGGCTAAAAGCGATCGATGTTCTGAATCGTCAAGTGAGCGTAGTGAATACCTGCTTGGACTGAATTTCTGACCTGGCGACACCTATCAGGATTCGGTCGACCTCTACTATCGCTTCGCCTCAATATTGATGCGCAATGCACCGAAAGAGACTGTCGACTCCTGGCTACGACAATCGTCACTCTCCCCCCGCCGTTTAATTCCGGCGATCTTGCAACAGCAGCAACGGAAGGAGCCGATTTCCTTGAACCATGCCATACGCTATCTCACTCATGTCGTTTATAATCAGGAATCAACGGATACAACAATCTATAATCTCCTTCTCACGTTTTACGCATGTGATCCGGATCCAGACGATGGCCCGTTACTTCGATTTTTATCTGCTTGCCCCGATGACCCTATCTCAGAGCGACCTTACTACGATCTCGACTACGCGCTGAGGACATGTAAACAACACAATCGAATACAGCCCTGTGTATTGATATACTCGAAGCTCGGCTTGTATGAGAGCAGTGTTGATCTTGCGTTGGAGAAGGGTGACTTGGAGTTGGCGAAGATCAATGCGGATAGACCGGAAGACGACGATGCCCTCAGAAAGAAGCTATGGTTGAAGATCGCCAAGTATGTGGTCCAGGAGCAAATGGACATCAAGAGGTATGTCATCTTGAAGTTTGATACAGTTAGTTATGTTAGCGATATTGACCGACCCTATGTTCCATAGCGCCATGAAGTTCCTCGAATCCACTGATCTCCTCAAGATCGAAGATATTCTGCCCTTCTTCCCGGACTTTGTGGTGATCGACGACTTCAAGACCGAGATCTGCTCTGCGCTCGAGGAGTACAGTTCTCGCATTGACGATCTCAAGGCAGAAATGGACGAAGCGACCGCTTCTGCTGAGTCGATACGTCGCGACATTGAGGGACTCGCAAACCGATTCGTCACAGTCGAACCTGGCGACATGTGCTGGAAATGCGGAATCAATCTCACGACTCGACAGTTCTACGTGTTCCCCTGTCAGCATGTCTTCCATGCTGATTGTCTCATTTCGATGGTGGGTCTTTTGTCGAGCGTCTCTTTCGCTCCATTTGCACGAGCGAGCTGACACGACATGCATCACATAGACTATGGACTTCTTGCCTGCTCCTTCACTGCGACGCATCCTCAGACTGCAGGATGAGCTGGTCACAAGAACGTCAGAACCGAACGGTCGAGCACTTTTGTCTTCCAACTTTAGTCCTTCGGCCTCTGGAACCGGCACGCCGCGACAGGCAAAAGATGGCTCGCGAAATCAAGTTACATCCGGCTCTGTCGCCACCGATCTATTGCTGGGAGTAACGGGCCGAAACAAGCTGATAGCAGCTGGAGATAGACTCAGGGAGCTCATCATACCTGATGCGCTCGCTCAGGCTGTATCTGTCGTAGGCGCTGGCGTGGGCGTCACGTCTTCTGGAGCAGGAAAGAACAGCAAGAGGAGGGTTGACCGAAGGATCGATGAAGGTCGGGCGGAAGAGTTGAGAAAAGAACTGGATGATCTGGTCGCGAGCGTTTGTCCACTCTGCGAAGGATCCGTCGTGGGACTGGACAAGCCTTTCATCGTCGAGGGAGAGAATACGGCAGACTGGGAGGTCTAGTCAATAGACGAAATAGATGAATGTGAAGCACGTTGTATGCCTGTGTTGGCCGACGCCTCTGAAACGATTCCTCCAATTGTGACCCTGGCAAATCCGACAAACAGGGGGTGAGATAGGACTCAGACAAAGTCTCGTGAGACCAGAATGTGGTGTTGTGATCGAAGTGTGGAGTTGACATTTGAACCCCCTTGATAGCCCCTTCCACATGGCGGCGCCACATTCCAAGACTCTTTGGCTATTTGTATGGAGCGGTGGAGTATCGATCATCTGGATGACACCGGGACTGTGTGTAACGTTGTACAGCAATTGAATGGGTGAACACTTGCGTCAGAGCGAGTACATGTAAGACATGACTGATGGCCACACTCAATGATTCTATTCTTGTTCTTCGAGACTGAATAGAATTTTTTGGTCCTCAGATGTTTCAGTGGACATGCGGTGTTGTACCTGATCAGCAGCAAGGATGAGCTCTGAAGTACAGGACCACTTCTCTTTGGATTGTTCTATGTCTTAATAACTTGTCTTGTTTCGCACATTTGAACACATACACACACACACAATACGATTTGGCTCAAACTCTACTTTGTCTGAGTTGTTTCACCACACAAAATTGGAGAAGCAGCAATTGCGACTTGACTCATTTGCGACACATACAACGTTACGTGCGATTACACGGGTGTTGTGGCATTGATCAAAAATCAAGGAGAGACAAAGGTCAAGAGGAATCTATCACAGCATTCAGCTGATCTGGTTCATGACTACTGCAGTATAACGAAGGCCCCGATTCAGTCGCGGGTTCCAACGTGGTCCTCCGTGTCCCTCATTGCACGGACGGTTCTGGAGATTGTTCTTTGCTTATCTGTCATGTGTAGTCAGAACAAACGATGTCAAAAAACACATATAAAGCTTCGACGACACGACACCATTCCCCTCTCCCTTCTTCATCCAATCCAGTTCAATCAACCAGACCCTCCCTCTAACCTCTCTTCTCAACCCGCCTTTCCCTAGGCACACTTACAGAAGTACTTCCCAACGCCGGTCGTTGAACTGACATCACACTCGTTTTACCGCTCCGCTACATACCGTATATCGTACTTCACTGCAAAGTAGCTAGTCTATCTTTGTCGCACTGTACACACACTACACTCCACCTAGTACTTCTGGCAAGTCCCACACTTCGGCTCTTCCTACATCTTCGCAATCCTGATCAGCTTGATCGACTCCTCACTCCGATTTACACTTCGACGCTTTTCAACAGAACAAACTTTATTTTCGTTACCACTCCACTCAATCCAAAATGCAGTGCCGAATTGTTGCCCTCTTCGCTCTCCTCCCTTACCTCGCCTCGGCTGCCCCCACCCCTCTCTTCGGGCTCCCCAACATCGGTGACATCCTCGGTCTCGGCAAGGGCAACTCCATCGACGCTTCCACCGTCGCTTCTGCCGTTCCCAAGATCACCTCTGCCGTCGGCTCGATCGTGCCCGCCGCCGCATCCCAGGTGGGCGCAGTGGTCAACGGTGCCACTTCCGTCCTTGGTGCCGCAGTTGCTCAGGAGACTCGATTCATCGGCTCCGCGGCCGGTGACGCTACCGCAGTGGTTGGAGGCGTGGTCGGTCAAGCAGGCAGCATCGTAGGTGCCGCCGTGGCCCAAGCTACCGGCGCAGTCGACGTTGCCGGCAACGTCGCTGGATCGGTCAACACCAACAATGGTCTCAGTGGTTCTTTGAGCGGTAATCTCATGGGATCGGTCGATGGCGCTGTCAGCGGCATCGCCTCGGGCACCATCAACAACGTAGTCGGCGGGGTCGTTGGAGCAGTCTCAAATGTCACTCCTTCGAACGTGGTCGGAGCTGTCGGCGGCATCGTTGCAGGTGCTGTCCCATCCTCCGTAGTTGACGTCACAAAGGGCGTCGTCGGCCAAGCTGGCAACATCGTTGGCGGTGTGGTAGCTGGTACAGCAGCGACCGGTAACGCCATTGTCAGTGACACCATCGACCGAACCAAGAACCTGGTAGGCGGGACCGTCCAGAACCTCACCCCGGGAGCTATCTTAGGCAACACCGGTACCATTCTTGGAGGCGTCGTGCAGGCTGGAGCCAACGCCATCAACAACGTCGGGAACGTTGTGGCTCAGGGTCAGATCACCACTGGTCAGACTTCAGGCGGTCTCGGTGGCGTGGTTCAAGGCGCCACTTACACCCCTCTCCAGGTTATACAGACCCTCAACAGCTTCATCGTGAGTTCATCGATCACTTTGCCGCTTCAATCTTACGGGAAGGACGGCGCATCAGCTGACAGACCTAAACTCTTCAAACATCCATTCGCTCGCACCTCCGACCCACAGAGCGGTCTCAAGCCCGTCTCCGCTGCCGACACCGTCACCAAGCTTCAGTCGTTCTACACTTCGCTTGCTTCTGTCGTCCAGAACCAGGCTAACATCGTGAAGAAGTGAGTCGCCACGCAATCCTTGGGCGCCAAGTCTCAGTTCGAGTGCATACAGAAAGTACTTCATTTGCAGGGAATCCCTTTCGCTGACGTCGTACACTCACTAATTGCAGCACCGCCTCGGCCGACTTTGCGCCTTTCGTGCAATACTCTGCGCAGCTGCTCAAGAACCTCAACACGTACCTCAAGTCCCTGCCTAGCTCCATTCAGGGTACTTCGGCCGTGATCACCATCGCTGCGCAGACTGACGCCGCTCTGGCACAAATGATCAGCGGCTTGAAGTCGACCACAGCTGGATCTGCTCAGCTCGCCACCGCGCTCTACGCTGATGGGACGCTCATGGCGGGCGGATTGAGCAGCTTGCTCCCCAAGACTTTGGCCGTCTTGCCCCCTGTCCCTAGGTACTAGAGGGATCCCGTCCAGATAGGGACGGTCTGACGTCTCGAATGGTTGATCGAGACTGGGGTTAGAGTGATGGTACGCGCGGAGTGTGAGGGAAGAGTGTGGGGGAATGTGGTGAGGATGATGGACAATTCTGTACTATTTAGCGCTGTACATACAGTACATACTCCAAAAGGGTTATTGTTCTCTGCACTATGTGTCCTTCAGAGGGAGGTGCGGTTTTATTGTAGATATCGATTATCGACAACAACGGAGTATGAAGCGGGATGATGTGGGATTGGGTTTTGGTTGTAATACAGTACTTGTCAATGCACCATACTCTATGGTCACTCGGGTTGTTTGGTCAGTCATGCTGCAGTACATGCTATCATGAGGGTGATGCACCTTTGATCATCGAGACTGAGGCCGTATGCCTCACATTGCAGCAGATTTCCTATGCAATAGATATACTCCGTAATTGCCCAAGTATACAAGCAAATTCTATCCCAAAAACAACTTCTAGTTAGCTTTGCTATTCTTTCCACACCACACTAAACGCTAGCTCTTCCGACGGCCTCTGCAGCTTCCAAAGCACTTTCAAACCACTGTTTCAGTACCGACTCATCCTCCTGTCCTACACTGATTCTCACCAGACCTCGCTCAACACCATATTCGGCCGCCCAATCCAGCTCGAGATAATGCGCCAAGATAGTATAGGGCGATGCGAGGGTAAAACTAGTACCCAAAGAAGGACCTTTTGCGCAGCCTAGAGTATCGTAGAAAGCCTTGGACGCCTGATCAGATGTGAAAGTGACAGAGAACAGACCACCAAAACCACCTTTGCCGGTGGTTGGCTGTCTTTGAGCCTGGGCATACAGCTCGGGAGTCTGGAATCGAGGGTAGTATACCTTCTTAACTACCTTGCCTTCGGCTGGGGTAGATGAGTCGTCAAGCGATCTTCGATACAGGAAGTCGGTGACATCGAACGCGTTGTCATTGACTCGCTTGATTCGACCTCGGTAGTCTCGAGAGTTCCGCTCCATGTAAACAGCGTCTTCAGGATAGTAGTTGTCCTCATATTCGGCGTTCTGCACGGCTTTGAGTTCGTCAAATAAGGGGCCATTGGGGTTTAGAATGAGACTGCAAAGTGAAACGACGTAATGAGTCGGCTGTTGTGGATCGCTGTGTACCTCTCTCTCAAGGTAGTACAACTCACCTTCCGCCCATGACATTGGCATCGCCACTGAAGATCTTGGTCAAACTGCTGACGACGATATCGGCAAACTCGACGACTTCAACATTGATGAAGTTTCCGATTGTCTCGTCGACGACAATGACAAAGCCATATTTGTCGGCTAGCTGCCTGATCCGCACGAGATCGGGACTTCTCAGGAGAGGATTTGAGGGGAATTCGCAGAAGAGTGACAAAAGAGGCGGTTCGTCCGGTTTTCTCTCTTCCAGCAGCTTCTCGAGCACCGGAATATCCTCGGTACCCCCGCTACCAAGGAAATGACATCCTGGTCCCCATTTATTCAGGATTTTCAGCGTATCGGTGTAAGGGAAACTGGGGTTTCAAGCAATTTAGCTATGTTCGATCACGATGCAGACCACGAGTAGCTGTGTGCTCACCCGTAACAGATGCTCTTGCCTTCTTGTTGTCCCTTTCTTCTCCTGGCTGACCTGGCAATGTTGTGAGCATGCCAGATAGCGCTCATTCCACAAGGATACAAATACACATCGTCCTCCTTGACAGCCTTCTTGCCTGAGCCTGATCCAGCACCTCGAGCCACATCGTCCACCTTTCCGAATCCTTCGTCGCTCGGTAACAGCCCTCCTGCGATTCGCCTCTTCAGTGCTTGTTTGGCGAGAGGGGCATTGAACAGAGGCATGTTTCGACCGTATCGCTCTTCCAGGTAGGTGGCGAGCTCTGGAGTGAGGTTTTCGCCCGTTACAGCTTCCACGGGAGCATCGTCGGAAGCAGCGGTAGGAGTAGCCGGAGTAGCCGGAGTAGTGGGCGTTCGAGGCGTGGAAGGCACCGATGTGTTTCTTCGCGAGTAATGTCTGTTCCTCGAGGAAGGGGCTTTGCTTGGCTGTCTCTCCAGAGGAGGTGTAGGAGGTCTAGCGGTAGAACCAGCTGGGGTCTCGCCCAAGAACGCGAGCGCTCTCTCGGCCAAACGCGAGCAAATTCCATCGCCGGTGTGCTGCCAGAAAGCCTTTCCAAATGCCCAATGTGATTTGTCGAACAGCAGGATCTGGAGCTCGATGCAATCTACGCCGCCCCAAGCTTGGCTGGACGAGCTATCGATGAGCGAGACGGCCGAGGGGCAAATCACGAATTCGACGACTCGAGAAGGTATAGAGGGGTTTTGGGAAGCGAGGAAATCTCGGCCCTCACCCGCCACTTTTGGGGAGGGGAGCAGAATACAGAGCTCGTCTGGTCGTCCGAATTTGGCAAGACACAGAGCTGCGAGCTACAATTACGTAGCAGGTCAGCTACCACTATGCGAATGCATAGCTCATGTATCTGTATCCGAGCGATGAAGTGCTTACCTTCTGAATGCTCCTGTGAATGAAGAATCTCGGATAACCAGTCTCCATCCGATCGACAACCCTCTTGTCGCCCTCCTCGTAGCCAATATTATCGTCCCATGTGGGCAGTGACACCGAGATCGCATGAGCTGTGAGGGCGGGTACTGATGCACCGAGCGGGATCGTAGCTGGCAGCTGAACCGGCGGGGCCGCCATTACTGTCGATGGCATTTCAGCTAGCAGATCGTATTTTTTCTAAAATGATGTGTAGTATGGGTCAAAAGGCAAAAGGCTCGTGAAGAAACAAAGTGGAGGGAGATGGAAAAACAAGGGGTGGTCGCGAGTGCGAGTGCGAGTGCGGTCTATAATGGTATGGTAGGGAGATAGGGAGGGGAGGGGAGTGGAGTAACAAGTGACCGAATTCGAGTCAACACTTATCATTCAAGAGTTACTGGGAGATAACCATTCCATTACGAAGCGATCGGCTAACCATTAGCGGAATCAAATAAGTCATTTGAAACGGTGAAACGGTTACAATGGAATGGGAATGGCGTGACTGCTTTCTGTTTCTGGATCGTGACTGGTCTCGGTCTGCTGGTATGAATGAATGAACTTTCATTTCACAGTCTAATTTACGTATGGTCTATCGTACATCTGCTTCTTCTTCGTATATCAGATCTCGTACAACAAGGAGAGACTCTCTATATGTGGGACTCTCATTCTAACAAAGCGGGTGGTACGGATTTGCGCAAACGGATACGGATAGCTCAGGAAGAATGTGAATTACCGATTATCCCCAGTAAGGCTCGTCGTTCTCATCGTCGAGCTCATCGGCGCCCCCCCACTGACGGCCTTGATCGGCTGGCTCCTGCATTCGTCATCATCGACAAAGAGATTCAGTCAGCTTCGCCCTTTCGAGGTCGTCTGGTCGATGGGTTGCTGTCGGGGACAGGTGTACTGACCTGAATCATGAATTCGTTGCCCCTCTTTACTATCATCCTACCCAGATGATCAGATCCGAGTTCGACCGTCTCCCTCCTTGCGAGCCTCTTCTTTCCGTTCCAACTCTGTGCCAAGACAGCATCCACCGGTCCGGTAGCCGACGATGTAGATTTCCCCTTAAGCGAATCAAGAGGACCGGCACTCTTCAACATATCAACCAGTCCATCGGTCTTGGGGATCCGACTGTTGCTGCTCTGACCTTGCGTGCCACCACCTCCTACTGCCTTCGTAGCAGAGCTAGCCATGTCGCCTACTATGGGCAGAGAAGACACATCGCCTAGAGCTCTAGCTCTTGGCTGAGGATTGTGTTGCCTCAGAGCCCCAGAAACATATTCCGCAGGTCTAGCGGGCTGAGGCTGATTTTGAGACTGGCCACCAAGAGGAAGACCAGGCATTGATAAGGGGAAGCTGGGAGAAAGAGCTTCACCTGCTCCGGAACCCGAGCTGGGACCGGAAGGAGCGTGGGTCCCGATGTTGTTTAGCGCTGGCACGGAGCTTGAGCCAGAGCTGGGGTTTCGGTCTCTGAGGGCAGCGATTGTGTCGGAAGAGACCAACACCTGGAATCATAGTTATCGATCGAATCATCGTGTTAGCTCTACCTCCCATTACCCTGGGCGGTGACGACGGTACTGCGCTCGCTCAAGCTAGATCATCACTGACTCACATCGTCAAGCTTGGCGGGCGCTGATAGGGTCAGGGTGGCCGATAGTAGAAGAGTAGCGAGGTAGCCTGCTTTCATCCTGATTTGTGGTCTTCGAATGTTCTGTATGGTCTGTCAACAAGAAGTTGCTCTTTCTGAGGAGGGTTCAGGAGAGGTGAGTGGGTAAGTGTGTCCACCCTGTTCTAATCATGTCCAGCTTATATACTCAGTGTCGTTATCAGTGAGGGATTCCTCGGTTCACATTGTACATCCGCTCCTGGACGCATTCCTGACTGGACATCACATGGATCAGCTCATCGGATCGGCAAACGAGCTTCGCTTGCAGCTCGCCTCGTCCTGTTTTCCAGAGCATGCATGCATCCATATGGGCGAGTTAGCGCGTCAAAAGAGGCTGTTGGGCGGAATTACGATACCGCCTAGCTGCTACAGCGAGATAGACCCAAGGATGATTGGCTGGTCATTGCTGCGTAGCGTGATTAACGCATGTCCGGGATCAGTAGGAGATAGCGCGGGCGGAATTGAAAGATGAAACTGGTGCGCAATGTAGATCAGCGTAGCGACCCCGTTTGAGCGATACGCTGCTACGAGTGTCTTGTAGGCTTTGGCTTCTGTATGATAGGATCGTACCCAGATGCATACTGCGCATGGGTGTCGTGATATAAGTCGTCAAGGGTTCCATCATCATATATCTGAGAAGCCTCACAGCTCTTCGTCTGAGCCGTTCGCTATGAGACGCGACACCGAAGAAAAGCTTGTCAGCAAGAATTTTCAGTGTAATTGACATGATGAGCAGAATCCAACGACGCCAAAGCTGAAACTCACCGCCCATGTTTGACAAGAAGTTGGCGAAATCAGCCTCCTGCCTCTGATCGTCGTCCATCCCCATATCATCATCGTCCTGGTCCATCACAGCACGCTCAGCGCGTCTCTGAGCATTCTGCTGCACCTTCTTCTCCTTTCTCTTCTCTTTCTTCGACTTCTTGCTCAACACTTCTCGTACGGGGTAGCCGAAACCTTCTCTCTCCGCAGAAGGTGTATCAATCTCCTCTACTTGAGCTTGGGGTTCCTCGACGTCCATACCCATGAAACCAAGCATAAGTTCGCCTTCCGTTCGCTCGGCAGCAGCGCGTTTCTTCTTGGCCTTCTTGGCTGCCTGTTTGGCTTTTTGTCGATCCAACACGCCTTCGGGCATCATTGCAAGCTCTTCCGATGTGAATAGCTTGTTGGGTTGGAATGCTGGCTGACGAGGAAGGACCGCCGGGTGCGTGTGGTTGGTCGCCGGGTTGACCGTCGATGGTCCGGATATGGGTACAGGAGGTCGGAAGGAGTCATCGTCAGAGTCCGAAGCATCTTCTGAGTCGAAGTCGAACGGCCGTTTAAGGGCGTGTGAGGCGGCGGCAGGAATAGTTTGAGCAGGTGCAGATACCGGCGCAACGAGCTCAGATCTAAGACATGGTTGATCAGCTCATCAGGCTTCGGCAATCAATTCTTCCGAGTACATTGGACTCACTCCTCGACCATCGCTTGTTGATCTACGACCTCTTCGCCATCCCACGCGGCCTCATCCCCAAGATTGTCAAACAGACCATCTAGCGTGAACGCTTCCGAGAGGGTGTTCAGGATCTTGGCATCCCCGACCTTCTCACCGCCCATCTCGACGTCATCCTCCATACCTCCGTTCGCGGCAGCTGGTGCTGAAGGACCGGTGCCGGGTTTGGCGGCGGAAGGAGCCGAAGAGGGATGAACGGCGGGCGGAACAGTGAAATACGAGATTTTACCAGAGTTCCAATCTCGCAAGACTGATACTGCCGATCCTTCGAGATCCGGTATACCGCCTTTGCCTAATCGGCCACGAGTGAGAGCGACTTTGATCAAAAAATCTCGTATGTTGTCGTAAGGAGGGATGTTGTACAATTTCTGTAGCTGGGCAGGGTCGACTTTGCTCAAGATCACCTCGACTGTATGAAGACAAATTCAGCCCCGCAAAAGGCAATACGCTCGGCATTCACCCCCCACGGTTACACCTTGACTTACCTGGTGAGATAGGATCCTCGACAAGTTCCGCTTTGACACAGTTCCTTAACATGATCTCAGCTTGCTTTCTCTTGCCCGCTTCTCCTTCCATCTCTCTACCGATATCTTCCAGAACGACACCAGGGCAATCCAGAATCTTCACGCCCTTGTCCAGTACGACTTCTTGTACGATCCTGGTCTTGCCGGGCATCGCAGCAACCGCACAAGCTCTACTACGTTTGAGCGAGTTGATGAGCGACGATTTACCAACATTGGGATAGCCTACTACGCCCACAGTGAGGGCGGAATGGGGTGTTGATAAAGCGTATTGTTTGAGCAGATGAAGGAGAGCAGGAGCACCGAGAGACGAGGAGGTCGTAGGCAGAGCGGGAAGATTGACTTGCTGCCCTGGTACAGCTGAAGGCTGAGCAAGAGGTACAGCATTCTGGGAGAGATGTTGTCGTTGACTCTGAGTCGAAGATTTGAACGGCATCGTAGGGAAAGAATGTCGCAAGTGTTTCAGCCATGCTTCCAGGTTGGCACGCGGCACAAGGTCTGGAAGTACACAAGAATAAGCATAAGATCAGCTGTTGGTGATCAAGACTTCAGAGTCTTCCGAGATGACTGACCGATTTTATTCAGAACCGCTAATAGCTTCTTGCCTTGCACATCCCTCTTCCTGACTTCATCTTCCACCCATCTGGACCTTGTGCCGTCCGGATCTCTGGCATCCAATACTTGGATGATGACATCGCTCCGCTCAATAACTTTCCTGAGCTCCCTCATAAAAGCTTTACTTGACGAATCTCGAGTGGTGAGAGAAGCGTCTATAGGCTCGTAGAATTGGATACCGCCCATCCCGGCGCCGGTTGAATCTGGTCCATATTGGTCTGCGGCTGATAATGTTGCTAGCGACGCTGGTGTCGGTCTTGCAGTAGATCCTTCTCCAATCTACAGCGCAGTATGGAATTCAATGTTAGAAGCATCAGTACAAGGGTATCTTTTCGTGATAAAGCCGCGCATGTCTGTGGAAGGCTAAGCGGCACTGTGTGGAAGGCTAAGCGGCACTGACCTTTGCCTTTTGTTTGCCTGCTAAAGCTTGAAACTTCGGCAGTTCAAGACCTTTCTTCTCTATAAACGATGCAATTCGCTCAGCAGAGTAGATCTCGACGCTGTTTCAGACAATATAGACTCACTCTGAGCAGTCGGTACCGCATATACCTTGCCCTTGTGGGCTTTTCCGCCTTTGTCTGTAATCAGAGGAATATCAGTACAGCGGAAACATTCGAAGCGGCAAATAGCAAGAAAACGAAAACGTACTAGCTTTGGGCATTTCACTACCAGCTCCTTTTCCTTCGTCGATAGGGCGAGACTTTCCGCCTTTTACCTCCTTGCCCCAGTGGGTATTAAATGAAGGTCGTCGATGGCGTACTATTGCTTGAATACTGGTCAATGATGACGATTAAGGCATATTTCTGAAAGATTTTTAACAGTTCGACGACGGTCAACAATCTTTCTGAACATTGGAGGCGGCCTCCACTTGGCTTGGTCCGTCATCACGGCCATCGCCGCTTCCGTCCTGTTCCTGCTCGAAAGACACGCCAGGACCCAAGGGGGGGTAAGAGCAAGAGAGATGCAGCGTTCTGTTTCTGCTTCTCTATCCACTTGAGACTGAAACTAGATAGACTTGCAACCTGGAGAGATTCATCACCTGTGAAAGAGTAGCTGTAGATAATTCAGCAACATGATTGGTCAATCTCTTCGAAGCGTCCGAACAATCGCTCAGGCTGGTCCTTCGTTCCGAACCTTCGCTCTTAGTCAGCGATCTTTCCATGCCTCGAGAGTAGCTAGGGACCACTACCTCAACGCCAACGAGGAGGTGAGCTGACTACATGTGGCTGATCCAAAGGCATTAGCACGCGATAGCATTGCTCATGTATCGCGCTGACATGGTCGACCGCTTCGCTCTGTAGGAGTTCAACGCTCGAGCTTTGGACGAGTCTAGCCCCAAACCCATCCTAGTGGATTTCTATGCTGCGTAAGTCCCAATGTCCTGCATCTGTCAGGTTATAGTCTCGGAACAACCACCGCTTCCCCTTCTACAAGCTGGCTTACTGTGAATCACTAAAACACTAGGTGGTGTCAACCATGTCGGGTGCTCACTCCTCTGCTCAAGTCGCACACTCAGCCCGAGTCAGGTTATGACCTCATGACGGTGGATGTGGACGAATTCCCCGACTTGGCAGCCAAGTACAAGGTCAGTCCCGTCTGGGCATCCTCGTGGTCGGCCATTCTGTGGATGACCTCCTTGGTGAACACGTAAAGAAATGAGCTGACCGAGAGGGAATATTCTCGCTTCGACCTCTAATCTACGAATAGGTATCTGCCCTTCCCACTGTGGTAGCTTTCAAAGACGGCAAGGTGAAGAACAAGTTTGGTGGGTTGCAGTTATTCATCGACACAAAGATTATCATCCCGGGACGAGCTGACTGTATGATCATGCCCTCCATAGTCGGTTTCAGAGGGGAGGCTGATATCAAGAAATTCTTGGAGATGCTTTGAACGAACGGCAAATTGGGGACGTGATCATGCATAGAAGTATCATTCAGTCAGAAACGGCTACCGATGCAGGGGGTTCGCTTTCCGCTTCAACGACCGACGTATCACGACTGATTTATGCAGCGACTTTACATCTCTTACGGACATGCGGCCGAGCCGACCCTACCTATGTGGACTATCGATCATGGCTATGCGAATTTACTTGAGTCGCTACTCAACGTTTGCCCTAGTCAGTCTAGTCCTCTCAAGTCCTTCTTCGAACCCCTTTTTCATCGTCAGCCACGATTGTGCTCTCCGAATCCGTTGACACTCTGCCACTCTTCTCCTTGTCCAACTCTTTCTGCTCTAGCCTCTCTTCAGCTTCTTCCAGCATGATCTGCTCATCCTCCGTCCTCGGCTTCTTCTTCTTTGAATAAGCCTTCCAATCTTGTATTCGATCTTTCAGATCCCCAGCGTCCCTCCCCAACTCCCTGGCTAGACTCTTCATCTTTCTCCTATATTCTACCTTCCGCTTCTGCTGGGCCAATTCCCGTTCTAGCCTCTTCTCCTTGTTCAGAGACCAAGGGAACAAGAATGCCATCGTGCGATATCGGTACGGATTGAGCGTCTCGTGGCCCCACCAATGCCATTTGGCCCTTTCGACAGGATCTTCAGGCAACTCGTAACGACCGCAGGATCTCCCCACATAGGTTGAATCCATCCACCCCTTTCGAAGATCCCCGTGCTGCTTCTCTAGATCTAATCTGGTGGACCTGGGCACCATCTTCAAACAGCAGTTCGAACAGCCATGATAATCTGATTTGCGCTCCCCTTCCCGATCTTGCCGATGACGTCCTCTTGAGTTGGAACATTTCCGACAGCAGTACCTTACGCATCTGAAACCGTTCTTCCGCAGGCATTCTTCGGATTTCCAAACGCATTTGACACAGCAGCCCGCACAGCGGCAAAAATCGTGCACAAAGTGATAACAGCAGTAGATCATCGAGGCCACGTAGATGAAGATGATCAGGCAGACGACTGGAGGGAGAAACGAGACCGTCAGCATTCAGTATGAGGCTGTGGACTTCGGGGCACAGTGACTTACTGAAGATGATTAGATTCTTGTACTGATCCCAGTATTTCTCGAGCTACAAGGTGTCACGTATCCAGTGATCAGCTCGATTAGGAGATCCAAATAGTACTCTCCGGACCGCGAAAGAGGAAGAGGAAGAGCCAACAACTCACCAGGTCGATCCACTGGAGCGTCGTCCACGCGCACCCAACCGAAATAGTGTGGCAAAACACAGCATGTCGTAGGGTAATGTCCGGTCCATAATCAGCATGACATCCTTCTCCTCAATTTGACTGCAGAAAGTGGATCGCCAAAGACCCTTAACTCACCTCTTGTATCTGCTTGAACATCTTCAACATGCCGGCCGCTTCATCGGCTTGATTCTGCGACGATCGATCAATCGATGGCTATATGGAGTCCTAGCCGCCGGCATACTCACTTTGATGTCCCCCACTTTATTCTATAAAGCGGCATCGTACAGTCGGTTGATCATCAGCACACAAGGACGATCACGCTTGCATTCGAAGATCTGTCTGTATCTGTGGCAGGCTGAACCGATACATCTATTCGGGGCACAGCCCAAGGGATTGCAGACGACAACTCACAGTAGCCTCAGCTGCCGCTGACGTAGCATGAGCCGCTACACTCGTCGCCCCACCGACCGCATCATCCGCTACATCTTCTATACTGTCGCCCACACCCCCCAGGTCTAATGGTAGGGCGAGTGGTGCCATCTGGTCGTTACTAGTACCCTTCCACAATTGACCAATAACCGATTGAAGTGATCAGTATTGACACTGTAGTGTACTTGTCGATGTAGAGGGGAGTTGCGCTGATGTGCGATTGAAATGAATTTTCGAGCTGGCAAGTCCTTTTTACTGTTGCATCCGCTCTCAAGCTGCGTTTTGATGCGCCGATGCGCCGAATGTGTACTGTGCGATAGTCCCCTACCTATGCTCACCACGACGCTCAAGACTTGGGCGGAATAACAAAACTCTGTCAGCAATTTTCACAAGTCACACATGTTGTACAGCTCCGTAAGGGGAAAAGTACCAACAGTAGACACCTAATGACAGAATGAATCGCCTCGCTGTGGCTCTGCACCACGAGTACTGTTCATCTACCTCGTCTAGTTGTACTCAAGGATACGTTGGACGATGCTAGGGTCGCCAGCTGTTTCAACCCCCGCGTTCGGAAACGGGTTGCGTTTGCGCAACACAAAAGAAAGCCAAACAGTATAACCCATGATACCAACGAAATACTCAAAGGGAGGTAGCTTACTGTAGGTATCTGACAGGCTGACACTGACACAGAACAGCATTAATGCGATACCACAACAGACATGAAAGGATGTGATGGGCTTCAGGCCGGCCGGCAATGCTGTTTGGGAACATCCGCTCTTCTGCATGAGGCAGACGATGGACCGTCTCGTCAGGTGCTTATTACCTTTGCCCTAGCTTCAATGCTGGTCTCCGTATGGCTTGCCCGTAGGACACCGGCACCTGAGGTCGAAGACAATGCATCTGCTCCGAAACACGAGTTTACGTATTCACATTATACTTTACATGCCCCATGACTTTATGAGAACATCCCTTCGTTCAGCATCTGTTCAAGCGAATTATGCTGCGTGATAAGCATCAATAGTGAGATCGTCCTTGCCAAATTGGTGATCTCATGTACTTCTAATGATCGTATCCGCCAAAACTCATATTGGCATCTGACCGCTGGGACCATCTTAGGTCGCTGTTGACAGATCCCTTCTCTCCCAAACCTGTATGACCGTCTCACCCAAAAACACAATCTCCTTTGTGACTTCCTCCACCCTCAAGTCCTGCATCTCCAACCACTTCTCCCCTTCGGAACCTTCCTGGTTTCCGACACCATTCGCAGCCTGGAGTTGACCCGCTCGGACGTGTATCTTCCACGTCAAGGGCGCTTCATCGGTATCCCGCTTCTTTTTCAGCGATTGAGATGTGTTTGTTTTGGTGGTTGAAGCGGCCGTGTCTAGTGTGACGTTTGATAAGAGGTCATAGACTGTATGCATAGGGTCGGTTGGCTTGGGGTCGACATCTGCAATCAATGTATCGAACAAGGGGCAACCAAAAGATATATGATCAGCTTCAGACGGTACTGGTTGTAGCGAGATTCGCAGACGAGCACCACCTAGTCTCGATAAACGAATCTCACTCACATTCGCGTACATCCACGCCACGCAGGGGGAAATTTACAACCGTAGGATTTCTTTCCTCGACAAAGTTGTTCTTTGTGAATCTCTTGATATGCAGGATCAGATATTGAGGAAGCATCGTCAAATGGTGGCGTTTCAGAGTCGGTCCGAATTCCTGGAGATGAGATCGTATAAGTCTACGGTCGTGACAGTGCGATGAAGGCCTGTATATTGATGTTTATGAAGTGGAGCTGGCTAGAGACTGGAACTGACCTGCGTTGTATTGCCGTCGAATTTTGCCAAGATAGTGGATAGTGGTACCTGGGGGATGATTTTCTTCTCATTCATATCCGTGAAAAGGGGTGTAGCCGGAAGGTCGAGGGCGAGGAAGAGGAAAGGCGATGAGACGGTTTGTATATCTACAAGCGACGTCGGAACATGTTCAGCGGTAAATACTGCATTCGTCTAGACTGGTCGTGCGCAACGAGATGAAAGTCCAGCTTACCTCTTCCTGGCTCGAATACCGGTCGAGCATACTCCTTGTGTGTGATGATCTGCTGGGTCTCAATCTGCACTTTTCCTTGGAACGTCGAATAAATGATGCTCGAGTTCCTCTTCTTCGATCCTCCAAGATCACGATGAAGGGTATTCACCAGCCAACCCAGAAACTCTACCGGATCACCCTGTTCTGTCGACTTGAACTTCCCGTTGCTCCTCTTTGAGACTTCTTGCATGAACTCATGCGGACTGATCTGCGCTTTGAACAGTCGTGGATTCCACAATCTTCGAGCGAGCGTCGCCAGTCTCTTCACCAATTCCGTCGGTTTTCGCTCGTCTTGTAATTCAGGTTGATTAGGGTTTAGCAGGAATGTTCGGATAGGCGGTACATGTAGTAGCAGTTGGAGAATGACGTTGGCGTAATCGTTCCTTTTGATGTTGTTGATACCGATATATCCTGGTCGGTAGGGTTGTGAGGAGAGTGTGTAGGAAGGTTCAGATAGCTTTGAAAGCTTGGCGAGGTCGGATGGCTTGTATCGAGGGTTAAGGACATGTATGATATCGTTTAGTGAAGGGTCAGATACAGGATATCCTTCAGGGAGCACATAGAACTGTGAAGACGTTTTAGACGTTGTTAGCTTTCTGACCAGAATTACAGGCAGAATCTTCATCAATTCGTAAATTTACCTTCTCCGTGGCCAAATTGAGCCACACCCTGTGATTTTCTCCCACAGCGTGTCTGTACGCCCAGCTCCCTCTGCCTCTTCCTTGAAAGTACTTTCCGCATACCAAACAGGCATAGACATTGATATTACTCAGACTCTTGGAGCAGAGTCGCTCGAAATCGAAATCGAGATTTTGTCTCGACACCTGTGTGACGTTTGAAATGTAGAATTAGTAACCTGATTATGCAATCCATGTTCTCTAAGTTGAGTGGTTATTGACGGTTCACTCACTGTATCGAGATACATATCTCGGTGAGCCACCACTTCCTGCTCATCAGCCTTGACTTCCTCAGGCTCATCTTCATCATCGTCTCCGTCGTTCTCAGCTCTTTGAGCAGAAGTCGAAGCCACATTGTCGCCAGGAAAGCTCGGAGCAGAACTGGCAGCGGGAGTAGCGATAGCAGATGTCGGTTCCGACAGTTGATGACCATTGACTTTGACGGGTGAGGCAGTGGTCGCCGGAGCGCCGGAATCTGATTCCAGCTTGAGCCGCTTTGCCGCCGGAGGAGAAGTCGGAGGTGACGACATGTCGGATGCTGATGGACAGCTGTCAAGAGGAGTGAATGAGTATTAGCCACCAGTCTGTGCTTTATTCTATTTTGTCACAGAAGTCGTCGACGGCACGCATGAGAGAATCGACCACACTCACACAATGACAGAGGTGTAAAAGGGCTCAAAGGAAATCGTTGACAGTGCTCCGTGTTACTTTTTTTCGGCTCCTTTGGTGAAGGAAGAAGGCCTGGGCGAGATCGACTGAAGAAGTATGCAGCGAGCGAGCCTTGCGACTACAAGTCCCCGTGATGCCTGTTGTTTTCGACTATTGCGTTGGGAGCGGAAGCGCAAGAGGGGAAAAGAAGCAGGAAGGTTGAGATGCTGTTGGTGCTATGGGTCTAATCATAGGAGTTGTCGGAAGGGCGTTTACTTGCAAGCTGCAGCTGTATTCCTCGCATAGTTCTGACCCTGAACATGCATATGCCACGTTGTTTACTGAGGCATAGTATGCTTTGATCCCGTGATTTCGCCGCACGTGGAGGACCGACAGCATCGACGCCTGCGGACGCGTCGTCGAGACACTCTGGGATCGCGAACAGAGGTCCATTTCACTTAATGTGGGTCCGAGGGAGCCGAGACGCCTTGTCTTACACACTCACATCGGTCCCAGACATCATCAGTCACCCCCAGCTTGACAATATAACAGTGCAAATCTGGCAATCCTTCGCTCCCCTTGATTTCACGCTACAATCACTCGCACCATGATCCACCGACAGCGCTCTGACAGTCATCTTCAAGATCAATGAGGGACCATGGCCGATCTGCCTACTACTCCGCCCCACGCGGGCTTGAGGGCGGGGAAGCGAGTCCCTTCGGGCCCTCGACCACCTCCGTTACCTCTCCGCGGCTCACCGACATCAACAAAGCTCACGTCAGCTTCGAACGCACCCAAGTCGACCGGCATATCTCTTCGAACCCAGACCTCACGCAGCTCTTTTGGACGCCTATACTCCGATAATACGGAGACGGCATTGGATGCACTGCTTGACGCTGAAGCGGGATTTGTGGCCAGTCCCGAGTCCTCTCCCGTTCTGAGACCGGAAGCTTCGTCCAGTCGAGATGTCCCCTCAACACCACCTTCGAACCCCCTGCCTCAACAGGCTCAAGCGGCCTCTCCGCCTACGCATCCGCGAGGTCAGACGCAGGGCTTAATGACGGGGATACCTATGAGTCGGGAGTCATCGCAGGTTCGATCACAGACTATCGACGACAGCAAAAGACCCTCGACGCCTACCTCTTTCGTGGTGTCTCGACCCATAACTCCAACCGGCATCAAGTCCCCTCCAAAGCAGAAGTCGAAGCCTAAGCCCTCTCGCTTGAACACGAGCAACTTGATCTCCCCAAATTCAGCATCGCCCACGAAGCTTATCTCTCCAGGTATGAAACACTGGCAGCAAGTCCGAGCGCATGTGATAGCCCCGACGCCACAAGAGGAAAAATCGTCTCAACATCCAGGCCGGCATCCTGCCAAGAAGATGACTGGGCTTGTTTCGAAAGCGGCCGGTAGATTCGGTTTCAAGCACGCCGCGGATCATGTCATTGGTTACCATGACAGGAGAACGTCCATGATGGGTATCATGGCGGACCTTGGAGATTTGTCACCCGAAGAGAAGGAGAACATCGCCAGAGAACGAAGGAAGTTTGCTCGAGACGTCAAGACCTGTCTGGACGCCTGTTCACTGGAAGAGAGTCGGAGAAGGCTGTATCGAGTGGGTTACGGGAAAGATCCCGGATCCTCACACATGGCTGACACGAAATCGAGCGGAACATCGGTTCACGCGTCTTCACACACGGCTCAACGATTCACCTTTGACCCAGAATTTTCGGCATTTGCACCTCTACTCATGGAATTGCACAAACATCTGCCCGCCGCTCGAGCGAAAAAGCCTTGGTCAAGGACCTGTCCGCATCATTCGGCCATCTTGGCTGAACTAGGCGTAGCTTTCTTACAAGATTCCACCTCGACAGATGGAGAGAGGCAACAAGCGCTCGAGGTGTTCGGAGCAGTAGTCAAGAACTGGGCTTCGGACAATGCGGATGAGGAGCTTGAGCGATGGCTTTGGCTATGCCGAGCTCTCCTTTGCGACGATCGGCAGTTGCGTAATCGAGGCTTGGCTCTACTGGGTAGATTCCTCCACACTGATCCTGCCCTGCCAAAAGGACCGGAACGACCCAGGAACGCACTCGCGTTCCTCAGCTTGGCTTGTGACCTACTTCGTCTATCAAATGCAGTCGAGATGTCAGGTTACGGGAATGAGGATCAGCTACAGATCGTTAATGAGCTTCTTTCAGATCTAAGTGAGGGAGACGTCATCGAGATCGAGGAAGCTTCCTTAGTAGAGCTGCTTGGCACACTGGAATTGAATGGATCACTAGGAGGGATAGACAAGGAGCTTATGTGGATGGCGGTTGGAACCGTCGTCGGCACACACCCTTCGTTGGTACCTTGGCTACTCATAGATAAGGCTCATGTACTCCAGGTGAGCAATAATACCTTCAATCACCACAACTGATGCATCCGCTGATGATGTTCGGTGCACAGCGATTCTACCCACCGCCGATCCTTCATGCTACACCGCCCATCATCCTTAGTCTTAGGGCCAAAGCGACGTCTCTATTTCTCTCGTCATACGCGACCCTTGTGGGCTCTTCGACCGACGTCCCCTTGGCACTTCGATTGTGGCGATGTGCCAGAGACCTGCTTATTCCGGACGTGGACCACCTGCCGGACGAAGATGGCTCCCTCGTAGCTTCTCTAGCGACCTTTCTTCTGGAGCTCGAACTGCAAGGCTTCCGCCTACATCCTGCCGCTATCGAAGCGGACAACGACCCATTTCGGATCTCTATGGCGCCAAAGAAAGAGGTTCAAGCAGGTACTTCAGAGCATAAGGGCTTGCTCTCTTCATGCGTAGCAGCAGACGCGCGATGGTATAAACAGTTTGAGGAAGCTGCCAAGCAGATAGTAAGTTGATCATCTGCGATACGATGCTGACTTTGTTTAGGTCATGACCGGGCCACTCCAGTCGGTATGCCGGATGCTGCAGGCGTTTTTACAGAACAAGGCATTCCTACCTCTGGGTCGAGCCGCATGCAATGCACTCTTCGAAGTAAGTTCACAAGTCTACATCGGACCAAAACTCTGGGCTGACGGGTCTCCAAGCGACTGACAACATCATCAAGCTCCTCTGAAGATGCTCGACCATTCCTCACTTGGTTATCGAAAGCTCAGCCTCAGCTCTTCTACAAACCGCTTTTCAGCTGTTCAGCGTCCACACAGTCGACATCCCTCCTGCCGCATCTGAAGTTACTCATCAGTCTATCACAACTTCTGGGCCCATTCAAGTTTTGGACCCAAGCCGATCCTCAAATGATCATCATTGTGCTCATGGGCGAGGCCATTCCTAAACAGCCGAAAGGGAAGGGTAAAGAGGGAGAGATAGGAACGGTAAACATCAAACTTGGTCGGTACGCAGTGCTTGCTGAGTTCGTGCAAGCCTTCGAGAAGGTGGACGAGCCGGCCGGATCTGGTAGTAGACTGAGAACGTTCATTGAAGCGATTGAGGCAAGATTAGGGGTTTTCCTCGAGGCTGAGGTGAGTTGCAATGTATGTAGGCTGAGCTGACATTACCAGGAAAAAGAAGGATCATTGCCAGACGCATATCGAGGATTGGTATGCCAGCTCCTTCTACGGTTGCGTTCAGCTACAACTTCATTGAAGCGGTATGTGCCATTCTTTGTTATCTGCTCATTCACAACAACATCGCTGATAACGTCGCAGCGCTACTTGGCATCGCCTGATTACGAGCTGGTTTTCAGATCTGGCCGCACCCGAGCGCAAGAGAACTGAATCAAATCAGGCTGATGAGGATCCAATCGCCACGCTCAAAGCCATGTATCAGACGATGGCTGTGTCTGATGCACCTGACAAGACGCTTCTCATGACTTCTCCACCGATCAAGCAATATACAAATGTGTCGACCAGGCGGAACAGTCTTCCTCTACTGTCTGCGAAGAAACGAACCGTCTGCGAGCAATCCGTATACAAAGTGCTGCCAACGCTTCTGGTGACCATACACGCTTGTCTGGCGACCGAAGAATGGGAAGCGCTCCTGCCTCGACTATGGCATTACTATGACAACACCAGGCCGTCTCGCAAATCTTTGGCATTTATGCTCCAAAAGTGTGCCGAAAAGCTTCCGCTTCAGCTGCGGGCCATCATCGCCTCTGATCTCTCAAGGTGAGTTGAAATCGGGATGAGAATGAGCTAACATACAGCACACGTGATTACATCCGATCCGAAGCTTTGAAGAAGATTGCCATGCTCTTTGGTTGGCGGTATCAAGTTCTAGCTCAACGAATCCTGACCGATCGTCGAGGCCCAGTTTTCCAGTTTACGGCGAAAACGCTCGAGTTCGTTTCAACCGAGATCGGTTCTCCAGAGTGGGCAGCTCCCCACGATGTACAAGACGCCGCTCTGCAGAAATTTGGGCGAACCCTGCCACTTGAGCTGCGTCAAAAGTTGATGGAGTTGGGCTGGAGCGAAGATCAGTCCCTGCAAGGAAAGTCGGACTGGGAGGCAATACCCGTTACGGCTCTTCCTGCGTTACAGTATCAACAGGAAGGTATCGATGTCGAGCGGTCGCCTAGTCCGATGAGAGCCTTAACCAGAACCGGATCGAACGGATCGGGGAACTCTGTCACTGCCAAGAGGCGCAAAGCTGTTTTTGCTCCAACCTTCCTCGGAATTGTGAGCGAACAGGCTGACCTTCTAGCTGGCGAAGTTGATGGACCGATTGTGACAACGTCTCGAGAGCTCATTAGGCTACTTCAAAGGGACGACCCGACTGGTCTGCTTCGACCAATCGCCGAGGGATTGTCAACCGATCTGCTCGGCTCTCTTGCTCGATTGAACGGGATCATCCATACCATCACGCCAGGTTTCGCATATGCTGTCGTGAACAGTCTCGTCGGTCATCTCAAAGTAGTCATGCGAAACGATCCTTCCTTCCCCCATCATGCCACCGCTATCACCACCATTGCCCGTTTGGTACCTGGCATCAGTGAGATCTCGCTGCGAGACATCCGAAAGAACAAGGCAGAACATATTCTCTTACCGGCTTCGATCCATGAGGACGAAGGAGGGTTCAAAGTCCACGGCCCATGGAGGGACAACCAATTCGATATTCAAACCGCTCAGCTGGTCCTCATCAACGAGGGGTTGCGAGCCAATCCCAGGGAGGTATATCTAGTGAAGAAAATGTTATCGAACCTTCAGATCCGGGATTCAATCCCTTATCTACCCTTCGCGAGAGCTTGGCTCATCCTCATCACCACGCTCTTCGCCACGGTCAACAGGAACTATAATGACCGAGCGGAACTGCGTCACTTTCTCTCCAATGTGGCCGCGATCTTGACACTTCACGGGCAGAAGGATATCCTGATCACATCACACGTTATGAGGGTGTTCATGCTGTGTTCGGCTCGCTTCAGGCGTCTATTCACTTCCATGGGTTTCTCAACGATCATGCGATCTGTCTATGAGACCTTCGCTGGAGGATCGGCCGCGCATCGAGATTGCATTGAATATGCTGCAAGGAGCTTCTATCGAATTCATCAAGACTCCTTCGTCTATCAAGCTTGTGTAGCTATCGCCGAGGGAGAGTATGATGCGTCCGCGGTTTATACCTTGCTCTCCAGCTTGTCAAGAGGAAACACAGACTCTTCCGGCATATCATCCGGTGTCAAGGACCTCAATAACCAAGAAGAGCTTGAAGCACTGGTGCAGATGCTCTCGGGCCCAGAGATTGCGCTATCGGATCTCGGTACAGCCGCAGCGGAAAGGCAAGCTACTAGACTCGCTAGCATTACACTCGAGGACAATATCTTCCCGAAAGAGAATATCGTCAAGCTGTTCATCACTGTGATAGCCGCCAATCCGGCAACTGCACGAGCGGCAAGTTTCCTTCGCCTTCTCTCGGCGCTTATACCTCATATCAAGGACTCGGCAAGCCAAGACTTACTGCGCGAGTCTATCGAAGTGCTGGGCTCAGTGATCCAGAAGGGTAGAACAGGAGACGAAGCTGCTATGCTTGCTTTTCATCCTGGCTCAGACGAGACTACGATCGATTGGACAGGTGCGAGGAGGGAGTATGTTTTTCTCGTCGAATCGTTTGCCAGATCGGGTGGACATCTGGGAGCTTCACCGACGAAGAGGACACTCAATATGGTCCTCGATCTGCTCAAGCAACATCCCGAGTCAGTGGGACCTGCAGCCTCGAGCATCGTCTCCTCTTTGGCCAATACCCATTTATCGTCCACTCGGCCAACGCCTTTCTTGCGAGAGATTGCTCCTTTGTTCAGGATGTTCATCGCCGTCGTCGACTTCTCGGGCATGCTCGACTCCATAACCGCTCTCATCAAACGGTCCGGATATAACCTTGACCCTGAGCTCACGGCCATCATCGTGGAAAATTACGTAGAACCTTCGATCCGGATGCTCGCATCGGCATCGGAGGACAGTATGGTTTTCATAGTGCCCCTTCGGTCCAGTGCCGTCAAGCTGCTTTCTGCTGCAGTCTTCCTCCGCGGAGATGCACTGGGTGCATTGGAGCGTCATCCGCCTGGTCCAAGCTTGTTAGCCTCTTTGGTCATGCCGCTCTGCCTCTTGCTGGACTCACCTGCCGAAGTCGATCGCGAAGCGCTGTATTCCAGTCTTTGGATACGGTTGCTCAACTACGTTCTTCGACCGAGCCGAATCGCACGGGCTTCCAACACCAAGGGAGCTACTGGCCCTCAAGTGACAGCGGCGAGGATCGTCGTCACCGTTCAAATCATCAAGATCATCGCCGTTCGCGCCCCAGATAGCGTGTCTTCCGTGAAGGGGCTATGGACATACATCGCAAGACACCTGCTTGGGATTACCCAGGATGGAGACGCTGTCTTCGCTGAGCTGGCTATCTCGGCTCCCTCACCTAGAGTCGTGGACTGGATCATGTGGAGCCTTTTCGAGTTCATATGTCTCCACAAGAGTCCACTTATCATCGATCTAAGGGCCAGAATGCAAATCGCGATTTCCGCCATTCAAGCGGAAGAAGAAAAGTCAAACCCCCCTTCACCTGGTCTGGTCGGCGGCAAGATGTCCAACCCACCATTTTCCCAGTCAATGTCCGGTCGAGCTCGACGGATCTCGTCAATGCGAACGCCTTCGGGAGGCCACCATTCACGCATGCCAAGTGCGGCCTTCCCTGACTTTCTAGCTCAACATTCTCGCAACTCCAGTACGCATCTGACACCGGAGACGGGAGGACATTCAAGGATGCCAAGTCAACACCTGACACCTTTCCTCTCGGCCGGCAATACGCCAGGTCAAGGCCATGGCGGTCCAGGACACGCCAGGATGCCGAGCCAGATTTCGCTCTCCGCCGGGGGCGGTAGTAGAGGTCCGCATCGACCTTCGTTTGCGGATCTTTCGGCAAGGCGAGCCAGTCGCCCTGCGTTCGACGCGTTCCCGGCTGGCGTTGGGATGAACTATCGATTCCCTTCGTCGGCTGGCGTGCGGAACCTGCGACCGACTTCTGAAAAAGCTGGAGGAGCGATCATCCATCTGCTCGCTGCGCCCAATCAGGTGCTTTCGGCGACGAGCAGCAATTTCCCTACTCTTTCCCTTACCAGTCCAACCGGAGGCTTTCTTGCCGATGGTACCAGGATAGGCGATAACAAGGGTACGAGCGGTGAAGGTGCTTTGAGGGATCACAGGATCAAGGATGAGAGGTTGAGCGAAATGGCCAGAAGAGCTGTCAGGGTTGTCAGGATGATCAATGGATGGGAGGTCGACTATGACCAGGATGAAGAAGCGATAAGAACGTGGTCTGTTCACGATGCGCTCGTGAGTGACATGCAGGCGGTGATGCCGCAGCTATTGACATACGTATCATCATAGCATATTCATGTTGTCAGGCACGATGAGCTGACAAGTTTCGATCTGTCTCTTTTCGCAGCACGTTACCGCTGAGCAGACTAAGCTGTTTGTGGAATCAGAATTCAAAGACGTCTTCTCTCCTTCTTCCTCAAACGACTGGACTGACGTCGACCCAACATTCGACGAAAAAGGCAAAGAGACAGAAAAGGAAAAGGAAAAGGATGACAGGAAGAGAGAGAGCGGATACTCCTCCCTCATGGCGAGAGAACCGGAAGGTTTCAATATCCCTGTGTACATCAACGAAGCCGACGATGAACATGGCGAAGGAGGGGAGGAAGAAGCGATGATGAGTCCAGCGGTCCATTTCAACTTCAACGAGAGGAGGAGGTCGAGCGATATGGCTTCGAGGTTGAATGGTGGTGTGCCGTTGGTATCTGTCTCTTCACCCGGGAACGGGGGCAACGGGCCGTAAACAATATGATCCTTGCGCTGCGATTACACTGTATATACATATCAATACTATACCCTGCACATTTGATACCCAGTCCACTCTCTTGGACTGCAATGTACAATGTGTACAATGTACTGCTCAGCTTATCTATCGAATGATGGGATGAGATGAATCTCATGCTATTGATCTCTGTTGACTCGTTCGCAATGCGCACATCTGAAATTGGTGTACATCACATGTCTGAGGTATATAAACATACAGACAAGCGAAACGTATCGCATAACAGTGCTGGATACTCGAAGTGACTGATCCACATACAACTAGAAAACTGTTCAACCCACTCTCAGTATACGTCCATAGACAGCCCATGAGCCTTGTGCTTTGTCACTTCTTCCTCGAAAGAACATACTATACAGGTCAAACTCTCAAGCAGCCTCAAGGACCCCTCTGTATAGGGCGATGCGGCGGGATCTGCGCGTGCCAGGCCTGAGACCCCCGCTCTGAGCTTGATCCGACTGTGGGGAGTCCAGGGCAGATTGCTGCAACGGGGGTTCTGTATCAAGGTCAGAAATGTAGGGGGTCAGATTTCTGTCGTCCATGCTCCTAGGTGTGGGACTGAGCTTACCTTGCGTTTGTGCGGCGGGAGTGGGCGACCGCACAGTCCTCGCTTTTGGCCGGTTACTTCGAGAACGGTCAGTTTCCTGTCAACATCTTCGTGGGCCGACAACATGCTGCCTGCTACACTTGCTCACTCACATGACCATAGCAGTCCCTTTCGGCCTTTGCTGTCGAGCTTTCCCTTTCTTCGTTACGGCTGTCTCGATAGGAGCACTTGCGTTGGGGCTGATCGACATAGGCTCTGTTGACTGGACGTCACCCACTGGCAACGTCTCCGAAGCGCCCTCGGTGGGCAAGGTTATCGAGCCGCTACGAATGTATAAGTCTTCTCCTGCTATCTGGGCCTCTTGGGAAGTTTGGAACACCTGGATCTATTCCAGTCATTGCATGCCAGTCAGCTTCCGTAAAACATTGGAGATGGGCTAACCTTCCACAGACCTTCTTTGTGCGCTTTCGGACCAATGTCTTCTGCGTCTCGCTTTGCCTTGTGTCTACCTCCTCTTCTCTTACTATCAGGGTTTTCTTATTCCGCTTTGGCCGGGCATTTACCTCCTGCCCGGAACTCTGCAGCGGGCCCGCAAGAGCCTTGCTGGTAACCTTCGCTTCCGGTTGATCAACGTCCATAGATTCAACTCGTGTCTTCATACCATACATCCGAGATTTCCTTGCTCGTTTAGGAGGTATATTCTCTTTGTTGTGCTGACCATGAAGGGCGGTGGTGATGTCCCGAGAGGGAGTTTGCATGTTTCGCTGAGAAACAAAACGCCGAGCACAAACGAGCGCGGTAAGCTATTCGCCTAGAATGCGAGCAAGACCGCCGGAGGTTGCTCACGTTAGGCGTAAGATGGATCTCGCGCAAAGCTTGAGGTTTGTTTGCAGTGGCGGACTTGGCAGGATTTGAAGCCCGTCTATTGTTTGTCGGGTCTGAAAGGCGAAGGCCAAAGTCAATGACGACAAATGCAGAGGAGACAGTCGATTGCCGACGAGTTCAGGTGCTCACCGCTCTTGGCCCTAAGGGGTGTGATGGCCGCCGGTATCGGCTCCCACTCCATCTCAGCCCTCTTGGACCATGCGCCGATCATCCCAGCCCACTGCTTTTCCCAGCAAGGGTCTGTACCGGAGAGCTTGATCTCGATCTTGCGTGTTGTTTCGCAGAGTGCAAACTCTCCGTTGAGATGAGCAAGAAAGCAGATGTCCTCGACGATGTTGAAGGGGATGCGATGCATAAAAGAGAGATTCTTAGGCGGGACGGAAAATGGTTTAGGATCGGGGACATTGGTCCGTAGGTATGGGTGTCGAAGTATCCTGGGAATCTTGACAGACGGGAGATAATCAGACAGGTGAACTCCTTTTATGTTTGATGCGTGAATATGCTGAGCATAGCGGACGAGCTCACCTTCCATCTCTTCTTCGGGTCTCGCTCGAGCATGCCTGTAATGAGCTCACCTACCCCGCTAGGCTTCGTGGCTCCTGGAGGGAAGCAGTAGCAAGGTGAATGATCGATGATGCGCTGCTTCACTATGGTGCTTGTTTCGTCCTGGGTTGAGAACGAGTAAGGGTGAGGGAACCCAAGAATCTTGAGAAGGATGATACCCAGCGACCAGACATCGTTCGCCTTGGGGTCGTACATGACGTCCTGCAATGAATCAATCAGTCACAGCTAGAGTTGTGGGCCCGCTAGCAGAGTGATGCTAGCTGATTTGGCTCACCGCCGTCTTCTCGGGACTTGAGTAATCCAGAGTACCACCCGCGCTCTTGACCAAGCCGCCGAAAGGCTTGAAATGGGAGAAGCCGAAATCGACTAGATACGGCCGGCAATACTTGTCGACGAGGATATTCGAGCGTTTCAGGTCTTCGTGGCTGACATTAAGGGTATGAAGAGAGTGAACGCTGTGTAGGAGGTGGCGAAAGAAGGGGGCGAGGTAGTTGTGGTGCCAAGGAGGTGTGATGCGAGAGGCGGAGTACTGGTGTAGCTCGAGAAACACATATCTATTGGCGTATGCGTGCGGGAGGCATTAGTGCGAGCGGTCATGGACATGGCAACCATTGGAAGCGACGAAGTGCGAGGAACCTACGTCCATCCTCCTTGCTCTATCACGCCTTCCAACCCTACGATTCCAGAGACGTTGGCCCCGGCTAGCGCTTTGAGTAAAACGACTTCCTTGTGCGCTTCAATAGCGTCGACGGTCTGATCCCAACTGACTTGCAGACCGGGCTTATGATGAAGGGCGGGCAGGATTTTGCAGGCAGCCCGATGGCCAGTGGTGTGCGTTGCCAGCCGTACGTGAGCTGTAGCCATTGATAACAGTAAAGTTTAGCTATCGTCAACATACGCAGGACGGTGAGGAGCTGAAAAGGTTCAGTCGCTTACCGTAAGCTCCTCGTCCAAGAGTCTTGCCTAACTTCCATGCTCCGATGTGAGTGAGCGTGCTTCGAGGTGTGTCGCCGAACGGCATGGTGAAAGGTGGAGGAGGGAGGCCTTGCTGAGCGGAATCACAAGAGTATGGAAGGGAGACCCCAGATGACAAGAGGGGAAGTCAGTGTGAGCTGGGTCGATGACGCCGCGATACACGAAGAGGCTGAGGCCCAAGATAATATTAGGAGGACTCCTTCAAGCTTCAGGGAGGAGGGAGGAGAGATGATTGATTTGGCTTCTTCAAGAAATGTGGAACGGAGTGAGTGGTGTGATGTGTGAGGTAGTAAACGATAGAGAAGAGAAGAGAAGAGAAGAGAAGAGAAGAGAAGAGAAGAGAAGAGAAGAGAAGAGAAGAGAAGAGAAGAGAAGAGAAGAGAAGAGAAGA